>APFE031160909.1:113941-277720 GCA_000404065.3 Pinus taeda
CCCAAGGGGGGGGGGGGGTCTATAATAACCTCGGGTTAAAATTTCATGTAATAAATTTAATAAAGGAAAAATAAGACTAAGGCCATGGGACACGTATTCCAAGTTGAATGTTGGGAAAAACATCCTAGTGGGTGTTCATTTGGTTTATTATGGCTAAGGAAATTGACAAAGGCATTGGAAAAGGAAAAAAGGAATTAATTGGTATTTTTTTTATGGAAATAAAGGAAAATAGGAGAAAAGGGAGATGAAAGGTCACAAGTTTGCATGAGAGGAAAATTAAAAAGAAAGTATAGGAAATTGAAGAAAATAGAGGCCTCAATGATAAAAAGGCTTATGAGGATCAGTTCATAGCTTTTGTTAGTTGATCTTTGCTGGTTTAGTTTTTGTCATTTCATTTTTGGAGCTCTCTCTCTATTCTCTCATACTATTGCACACTTAGAGCATTCTTGGAGAACTATAACATTGTAGCAAAGGAAGGACAAGAAGGTAAAGGAAAGCAAGGGACAAGCAAGGAAAAGTGAGATCAAGCAGCTTCAACAAGAATACTTACATGTAACAAGTTGCATGTCTGATTCCCTAGTTGGTTTGTGAATGCATGGTATATGAATATGTGTATTTGGTTTTATAGTTGTCATTGGCATGAGTTTTTCCAGATGTGACAGTGGTTTCAACCTTGCCTTGTCATTTCCGGATAGCCATGGTGTTGTGGGGTTCTTTTATTCGGTTGAGATTTGGATTATCGGATGGTTTTTGAACTGGGTGAGGTGGTCTTAAGAAAACTACCATAGGGCATAGGAATCCCTTGACCGGTTTTGGCATGGTTGTTATAAAGCTTGAGGGTGGAGCCAGGAAAATTCCTTAAGGTATTAGTGAAGAAATTCGAAGGCATCCAAGCTTGTTTTGGGCCTAATGATCCCTTGGTCGGTTTTGGTGGGATTGTGGTAAAGCTTGAGGGTGGAGGTGGTTTAATATTCGGGAATACCTGGTTGTTTATGTATTGGTTTTGGGATTAGTAATCCCTTGACTAGTTTTAGTGTGATTGCGGTAAACCTTGAGGGTGGAGGTGGTTTAATCCCCGAGAAGCCCTGGTTGTTTTTGTCTTGAGTCCCACATTCATGCTTTGAATATGGCACGAGGGTAATTGGTTGAAAGAAATATCTGGTTCAACTCAATCTATGGTTGGGGGGTATGTGGAAGTCCCTAACTTGGTTGGATTTTGCATATGTTAATAAGAGCTCTTTTCCTATTGTATTTCATGAGTACTTGTACTTGTTATTATGTGGATTTGATGATTGTTCTATCATGGTCATTATTCTCATTATATGTTGGTTATAAGCATGGTTTCATAACAGGTTCTAGTTATGGATCTTGAGATGTTTTGATTAGTTGATGAATGGTTAATGAATACATGAGCTAACAAATGTTATTGCAACAATTTTGAGAGAGAATTGGACCTTCTTGATGCTTCTCAGATAAATATCATACCCCTATGTTCATATATGCATTCATGACCTATAGATTACATGTTCTCAATATGTTTACTGAAATGCCTATCATGTTCTAGGAAATCTAGGTCAAGTTATGGCTTCAAATTTATATGTCTAGCATTTTTGTCGTCTCATCATTGATTCTGAGAAGTTACAAGAAGTTATGGCTAGTGGTATAGAGGTTGACCTGGAATCTAGGCTCATACCTCAAGACAACATACTCATAGCTAGAAAAATTGGGTTGCAACCACATGGATGTATGCCTATGCAAGTGGTTGGAGGCTCCCAACCGCACAGAGGCCTTTTTGTGGGTGTAGTTGAGGGCCCAGGGCAGAGAAGGAGGGTTCTAGCTCAGGGTTTGACCACCTGAGATGGTTTCTCAACCTATAAGTGTCATGTAGCCCCTATAGGATGTTTTGAAATGTCATTTTGTCGTTAGTAATCGGCCCTGCTTCCTTCATGGGACCTAGGAGGTTGAGTCATGTCATAACAGCCCTAAGCTCATGTTTACCCCAACAGGCCAGTGAAAGTGGTTAAATGTGGGAGGGGTTGTTACACTTGGTAATCAACTTTGGGTCACTAGCCTTGGGGATGTATTTGATGAGACCTTAGTCCTCAATGATTGAGAAATTAGAGCTTCATGCTAAACAATGATCAAGTTTGGCCCAACAAACTCTTAGGTAGATTTGTAAAATTCACATGGAAAGACATCTACACTATGGGATTTTCCATCTTCCATCTCATGCAAGGTGGCTTTGAGCTCAATAAGTGAAAATGGCACATTACAATCTTGTTGTTGATCCATTGCAAAATTGCAAGGTGTAATGTCAAGGAAATTTTAAATCATTACTCGCCTTTCTTCAATAGGTGCTTAGCCTTAAAAGGCCACTATCTAGTGCTCAACAAACCCAAATTCAATGGCTTTATTATTTGTGATGCAACCATAAGCCAGTTTTAAGCATAAAGATGCTCTCACTCGCTTCTTTGGAGGTCAACGCTTTGAACTTAGATTTAGTAAGTCGATTACCCATTCTAATCCAATGGAGATGTGCATAGATTTAAGCACCTAACACTCAACAAACATCATCCTCCCAGAGAAAATATCATAATTTCAAACACATATTTGGTTATGCTCATCATAGGGAACCAAAGTAGCTCCTTTTGTATCCCTTTTAGTTCTTCCTACAAGACCTTGATATGTTTGTCTTTTAATTCTGTCAATTTGATAATTGTGGACCTTGGGAAAGGTCAATGTGTGTGAAATAACATCTTCCTACCAAAGGATCTAGATCTTGATTTTAAAGCATGTCACACACATCGACCTTTGGCCTCTTTAAGCCATCTACACCAGCCAATGTATCTTAGTAAGATAGATATTTGGAAGGAGGAGAGTGAGACTACCTAACTTCACTACACAATAAGGAGGGGATTACTAGGTGCCAGAAGTTATGGTAAACTAGACACCATAGGTTGTGAAGAACTACTTGGGTTTGAAATCATGGAGGTTAGAGTTGAAGGGGTGAGGGTCTAATGGATTGGGGTGGTGGTCACCAATATAGATTTACTTGTTGGATCTTTAGTCAATTTATATTTTCTCTACTCTTGCGTATATGAATCTTCATTAGCATTCTTAGCTTAAGGGACCTTACGGGCCATGGGATTGGAAAATGGGTTGGTTTAGGCCATAAGTGAGTGGTCATTAGTGTAATGGTTAAGGCTTTGAAAATTAAATGAAGTGTTTGGTAAGTTGACATAATGGTCAGGTCATTGGAAAATTATACCTCCAACCTAAACAAGGAAAAACTCCCTAAGTTCTTGGGAAATGTTAACCTTAACATAGAGATGAGGTTGCAGGATAGGGTTGAAGAACTTGTCTTATTCCAAGTAGATAACCTCTAGGGAAATAATATGTTGATATTTTGGATAGAATGTGTTGGGAAACGAGGGAACTCAATCTAATAAAAGTTAGCTATTTTAGCCTCCTTGTCAGCTAAGAAGTCTAGAGCCCATGCTTCTATAACCAACACGACATTTTTGCAAATCCAAGGATTATTATGTAACACATTCTTAACATTATCACATTCAAAAAATGGAAAAGGAAAAGTCCTTTGGTAAGGCTATAGACTTAGGTACAATGCTAATTATTACACTCACAATTATCCTAAATCTAGGCATGATTTGTTGCCTCAAGGAAGATTCTCCCTATAAAATACCCTAGCAAGGAACCTTGTTGTAATTGCCTACCATGATCACCAAATTCAACATCATCTATTTCAATATTAGGGATATTACATTTAGGATCAATAATATTATCTCATAGCACACTTGTGGCATCAACTTGTGAGGGGTTTCATAGGAATCATTGTAGCTAGTAGGATTGGCTACTTTAGATTGCATGATGACATTATTGAGGGGTGGAAAGGCCATAAGACCATGCACTTATAGCTAATGGTCATGGCCTAAGAGTCCTAATAGGATGAGATCAATATGATGAGACAAGTAGTGACTACACATAAATTGGAAGATCACTATTTTCGAGCCATCCATTTATATGAATTTCAAACTAAGAATAAATCATAAGAATTAATACAACTATTCACTCAACCATATTTGAGCACTAGATAGAGAAGGTAGTTTTCATTCCTTAGTAAGTTTGAAACGAATCACATTAGAAGAGAACAAGGCTATTGATTCACTCAGCATAAGGAGGCATATAGCTACCATTAATGCCTTTAAAACTAGTATTAAGAAACAAGTGTTTGAAGCTCTGGTATCATATGAGCACTCCATTCAAGTGAAGATCGGTTTTTAAAAGGAAAAGATAAAGTACAAGCTAATTACCAAAGATACATTGTTAACAAAAATTAATTGACTAATTTATAAAAATAGAATGTATGTACTTAATTTTGAAGAGTTAAGGAAGCTTATTTTGACATAAATGCGTGACATTCCATATGTAGGACATCCAAGTTACCAAAGGACCATTGCTATAATGAGAAGTAATATTTTTGGTGAAGTATGAAACATGGGGTGGAAAATTGTGTCTAAGTGCTTAGAATGTTAAAAGGTGAAGGAAAAGCACCAACATTGAGTGATAATATCTATAAATTCTAGAGTGGAAATAAGAAGCCACGATGATGGATTTCATCACAAGACAACATAGCTAAAACAATGAAGCAACATGATTCCATCACAACAATGGTGGATAACTAACACAAGCAACACACTTTATTCCAATCTAAGTAACTCATAAATGAGTGAAAGTTGTTAAAATATTTATGAAAGAAGTTATGAGACTAAATGGTGTTCCTAACAAAATGTTTGATGGAGATGTGAAGTGTGCACCAAACTTCTTGAATAGTACATTCCAAGCACTAGAAACACAATTGAATTTTATTACATTTTAATGTTCACACATAGATGGGCAATATAGGAATTTTAATCAAGTCATTAACAACATGTTACAAAATGTCTATGACAAACACGCCATTGACATGAGAAGATTACTTGCACTTAAGGGAGTTTGCATACAACAAATTACATAAAGTATCATTGAATGAGTTCATTTCAATCCTTGCATGAAAGGAGATAAAATACTCCAATGTAGTGGGATAATCTAGTAGATCAAATTACATGCGCAAAAATTGCTTAAGCAAATGAAAGAATAGATTCCCAATGTTAAGAAAAAAAAATTGAACGCAACCTAAAATAGATAGAAAAACTTTGTTAACTTAAAAAAATATTGTAAACAATTCAAAGTAGATGACCATGTTTTTTAAGGTGAAACTTAATAAATTTTGTTCATATTGTGAAGATGTGTTAAGCTTGCTCCCATTTGTTGCAAAACTTTTGAAATTATTGAGCATATGGACAATAACATATAGCTTAGTGGTGCTTTCTAATATTAGAGCATGTAATGCATTTCATGTTTCTTTGCTTAATAAATCTACACACGATTATAATCATACAATTTATTGGACTGTGATTTAGGTTGAACTATATGGATCTAGAGTTCTAAACCAGACTTCACACATCCTCGTTGAGAAGATGACATTATTTTAGAATAAAGTGCAAAAATAAGTTAGGGTGCAATGGGAACAATTTGGACTAGATAAATCCACTTAGAAGACAATGTATTCCATATGGGAAAGGTGCCCATTTTTTTCAAATTGTAAGGAGTCACATTGAGATTATTGTTATTTCAATATGTGACAAGCTAATATGGTCATGTAAACTTTTTGTGAGGCCCTTAAGCGAAGATCACTATAGTGAATATTAATGTGAATAACCAAATAAAATATGTAAATATTGTGTTTTCTTAAATTCAACCTCACGAGTGTAGTGAGCATGATGTTATCTAATAAAAAAAACATAAAGCATTAACATGTGAAGTGGCTAAGAGGACATGAGGAGAGGATGCAACTTAATAAGTGGAAACTAGGGAAAGAGGGTGAGTGTAGGGTTAAGTGCCATTAGCCTAACACTTCTCCACGTAATGTGGATTAAGAATGAAACACATTTAGAGAAGTTGACACCTCTCCATGTGCATGCAAATTCTACAATTTGTATATAAATACAATCTTGGAACATTTTGCAAGGTTCCTTTCATTCTCCATACTTTTCCATATTTTTTTTCTTTGCACCCTTGCTATATGACTATGTTGCAAAACCACTGCATACTAATATTTTAACATTTGCAACTTCTTGAATTTAGTAGTCATCCATCAACCTTTGTTGACTATTGGGTATTGTTTAATACACTTTTGTTTGTGAGAGTGGTTTGGTGATGTTTAGAAGGGTTAAATTTGTTGTTGTTGGTTGCTACATATGAGCTTTAGAGAGTGAGTGGGAAAAGCATGGAAGGGTGTGAATTTGAGAGAAACCCAATGAAGATTGGTATAATTTTAAAGTGGGCTTAAGATATTCTAAGACCTTTTTTTGTATTAAATTTCCTTTCATGCATCCATAAATGGATGATAATGAAGGAATCAAATATACTTGTCTAACATTTTGGGCATTCTATTCCATCATAGAGGGCATAAATAGGTTCTTACCCAATAAGAATCTTGGATATGTTTTCCTAATGTGTAGGTTAGTGAGTTCCCAATTGATAATTTCAACATCATCCTTTTAGTATGCTTAGGTTTTTTGTTATCTCGCGTAAAATATGTAATTTAGTAGGTGCCCTCTTGTGTAAAATGTTGTTGAGAGTCATGTGATTATGTCTATTAAAGTGCCCATTACTCTTATTAATTTAACCTTGGCTCAAGGGTGACAATCTTTTAAGGATGCCTATGATTGGGTGGAAAAATGCTCCTTGGCCATTGCACATTATTATGATATATTTAAATGTAGATTAGTATTATTTGCATGTTGGACTTTCGATATGGTGTTAAATGTTGTTTAAGAGTGCATACATTTCGCTATTTGCAAGATCTTATACATTGAAGCTTAATGATGAGTTTTGCCTTTACTTATACTTATTTAGTAAATGATCTATAAATTCCAAGTCGATGCAGAAATTCCTTCTTAGTTGTAACCATTAAGCACATGAGCATATAGGTGTATTGTATTCCCAATGAGGAAGTGGATTGCATATGCTCTAGCTCAATTGGCTATGAATATGATAGTTTTAAGATGAGAGTAGGAAGGTGGTAGAATATATTAGTTGTGTTATTTTTGTTTAGTTTATGGAATGTTGTTCTGATGGAGGTAATGATGTGGGAAAGCATGCGACATGCATGACCCTTGTATTGATAGAGAGTGCAGTGGTTTGAGGCACATTATATGGTGGTTGTTAAAGAAGGGAATAAATATGCAGTTGTGACTCTAGAAAACACAATTGAGTGGTACACAAGGGTAAGTCTCATTGACTGTAGGCTACATGTATAAGCTCATAGTTATACGAACAATACATTGGGGGGAAGTACATGTAGCACTAAAATAATTAGTTGGTAAATTGATCCTAATAGGTGGAAGGGACACATCAATGAAACAATACTAAATATACAATAAGTAGTAGTAGAACTATAAATCTTAAATCCAAATATAAAGAACTAAAGGGTAGAAGGTGATGATGGACATGACTAAAGAGCATAACCAAAGAGAACATTGAAAACCCACTTAAGTTGTTGGAGGACATGCATATTTCAACTCATTTGAATCTTTGTCTTTACTATGAGCTTACATAGAATAGGAAAATTGAACTTAGTTAACAGATGGTAGAAAATGTTTAGCAAAAGGTAGAGTTACTTGGACCAAAATGAGTAAGTGGATAACCTAAGCCTTCACGGGATCCTATGACAATTATGAACACCATAAAGGAAAGTGAAACAAGATTTAGACAAAGAAAGTAATAAAGAACACAAAACGCCTTGGGGTGAAAACAAGTTTTGGAACCATAAAAAAATGAATAAATTCAAAATGGTCTCAACATGATCACCATAAGAGATGTAGAGTGGGATGACCAAGTGCTAACATAACTTTTAACATAGTTTATTGTAATTAAGGAAAAATAACACAATTCAATCCAAACAAATTGAACTCTTTAAAGCTCCCAATTGGACAAAGAAAATGAGTGAGTAATAGGATTGCAAAACCATTTAAATAAGTTCATGCCATTGAATTAGAAAATATTATTGAAAACAAAATATTTATGCTACATAAGAAAACCATAAATAATAAGATTTCTTACCATGAAAGAATATGCGACTCATTCAATTTACTATAAAATTAACAAAGACACAAAGTAAATATGTATAGATGTAAATGTCACGACCTTGAGCCTTCAATATTCTTGTTAAAATCAACATCCAATATTAAGTGTAGGTTGCTTGCACATGGAAAGAGTCTAAATCATGAATGTGATGGAGATGATCAGGTGTTGGATTTGATCTTGTCAAGGGTAACAAGGTGCCAAAGGAACAAATGAAACAATTGAAATGAACCCTTATGAAGTTGTAGTAGGGCGTAAATACAACTTTAATAAATATAAATATACATAACCTCCCCATCAATGTTTATTAATAAAAAAGAGAGTTAAATGAGGAATTCAATGAAACAATGCCACAACAACATTGAAACCCTAAAATTATGCAATTTAGCCAGCAATTAGTCTCTTAAAGGCATGAATGAATGTTTTTTGTATGTTGGAAAATTGGAAAAATAAATTATTTTGTAGGCAACAATCAAGTATATGCCATCCCAAGGGGATTGCATAAACATTTGAAGATTAATGCTCTAAAGTGTAGAATAGTCATTGAGTTATATGCTCTTTGGGCCTAACACAAAAATGTATCAATTTAACTAAGATCACAAAGCAAAGCCAATAAGAAGTGAAGTGGATCCAACAATGGTTAAATTAAAGGCACATGCAAGCCTAATTTGGTCACGATGGACAATAAAGAGGTTACGAGGCAAATGATTGTGAAAATGGTTGTTATATATTTGTTATCACTTTATGTGAAGGTACTCCATAATGTGGTGAGACCTCTATGTGCATGTATATTTGTTACCCTCCCTATGCTTATTGTAACTATCTCATCCCTTCAACTACCATCGTGGTAATTTCCAATATTTGGAATGAGGTTAAATCCAAATAAAAAACTTGAATATAATTGAAATTAACACGCTAACACAACATCATATAACTAAATAAAGACAAACTATGGAAGAACATAGTGACATCATAAAAAATCACATCAATACCCTTGTAAATAGAACTAACTCAAGGAAAAACATACACATATCAAGCACCATTATATATGGAACATATCACAACATAATGTGAGTTTAAGAATGCAATCTACAATAATTACATATTATCATGGATAATATCATTGCACACAAGGGTGTAGTTGCACTTATCCAAATTGTGCTACCCCATGCAAACTCCTTGTGCACGATGTTTGTAAACATTAACAACTCAATGCTCAACCCTTTCATATTGTTAACATTAGGTGATAATCATTAATTAAATGTCCTCGTAACTTCAAATGCAATTTATATTAATATGAAGATAAATATCACACAATTTCATAATGTGTTTGACATTCTTTATTCTTCTTTTTCATTATACATTGATGAATTATGGAAGTCATTAAAGACTAATGAGAATGGGACACCCTTCCTTTTTTTTTTTTTTATGACTAGAATGAGAATTTTGTATTTATATACAAGTCTGCGCTTGGATCGTAACAAATACATTAGGTAGTACATAGCTATATCTTCAAAACTTTTTCTTGAGCCCTTTTATCCAACAAAACTAAAATTTTTTCCAGTGGGACTCTAAACTGGACAAGACAAAACAAGGTTTTGTCCTAACAAAATTGGCCCACCAAAAAGCAAAATTTACATGTCATACTATAAGTAATTGATAATGCAATCCTTCATAATTGTGAATGTCAATCCATTTAACTCTAATGAATAGGGGAGAGCTTGATTCAACTATTGATTTTTAAATCTCCCAATCTTAATTTACACCCTTCACTAGCACATAAGTCCACAACTTTATTGAGATCACATATAACATGGAAATATGCTATTGAAGAGAACCATTCCATTGCCTTCCTAATTCTTTTCATAACAATTTTTAATGTTTTGTCCCTTAGAGAGGAGCCCTTCACCAAATGTTGAATAAGAAGGAGGGAGTCTCTTGAAACAGTGAGAGAAGCTACTTGATTTTCTTTGGCTAACTGAATTCCCTGATAGAAGGCATAAGCTTTAGCTTGGTTGTTTGTCATGCATCCTAATCCCTATGAATACTCTACAACTTTAACTTCCTCAGGGCCACAAAGCACCTATCCCCATCCTTCCACCCCTGAAAATGGTGACTGTCACCCTTCTTCACTGTCAACAAAATTAAATAATTTCTTGCATTACCTTTCTTATGAATCAGAAAAAATCACAACAATTACTTATGAATGAGATAAAATCACAACAATGACTTAAATTAATTGAAAATAACCCTTTGATGAGATTTCTAAATAAAAGTTTCTATTCTTTTTTCTAATAATTTCCATTACATTCTTATGATATTCAATTTAACATCTATCTTTCCAACTCATCTAATTAAATGAGCCAAGATCCATCTTAACTTCGGATCTATCAAGTGCCAAGAGTGATCAAATCTCTCTAGCTGCAAACCTCCTTTTTTAGTGCAAAACATGAAGATATATTTGCACCTCGAGATATTTAATCCCTCTTGACGCTTGATAGATGCATAGTTAAGATGGATCTAGGCTAGTTTATTTATTTTACCATTTCAATGAGATTGCAATGTTGTATTTGTTTAAATTGCATTTTCAAATGTAAAAATAAATTTAATGTTATATAAAATTCTTATTGCACTTACATTATATAGATAGAACAACTTAAAATTGTATATTTTTTAATTTCTAAATATTTTTTGTTCATTTTATTTATTTATTTTTATTTAAAAAAAATCCAATCTCAATTGGTGAAATCCAAATTACATTCATATTCATATTATGATGTTCCCATTATGTTCTAGAAGATATTGCATATGTGGTAGTTGCTTCATGTCAATACTTTTCCTTATGTGGTAGTTGCTTGATGTTAATATATTTGCGCCTCGAGAGCTTTAATCCCTCTTGACACTTGATAGATCTAGAGTTAAGATGTATCTAGGTTAGTTTATTTATTTTTACCATTTATTAAATCCTAACTAATTCCTAACAACTAATTCGTAATGGCTAACTTTGGACTCGGATGCATCTCTGCTATTTAATCATTTGGAAAGTTTGTTTTTTTCGTCTTTGTTCTGAGGATGAACCACATTAGATGGTTCGAAATGTTGACCAAATCATCATGATGTGATTACACCAAAAGACAATCTCATTGTCAATATGGATCACAAAAGTCTAAGATCTAGCGTCAATACTTTTCCTGCATCTTACAAACTCAAGAACTACAACACCGTAACTACAAATATAAAAAAAGAAAAAAAAAAAGAAAAAATAAAAAAGAAACTTTCATCAAACAATATATTGTTGGATTTGATATCGTAATATATCAAATCCTTGAAAAGTATCTTACAATGTTGTTAGGATCATGAAACACAGATATAAGTGGTGGTGTCTAAAGACACTGTGAGGGATCTATTCACTAGGACAAATTAACATGGAGTTTTTCCGCCTTTAAATACAATAGAGATGAATACCATGGACAAAACCATGGTTTCTCATAAACATGGAGCTCAAAAACCTCAGGTAACGTGACACTCAAATTTACCCAAACCTATATATATATATATATATAATTTTTTTGTAAGCTTGGTAATTCCTTTCTTTTTCATTAATTTTCACAAAAATGGGCAAGATACATCCATCATCAGAATGGTTAGGTGGCCTCAACCCGCCCATAAGGAAACCATATATGTTGGCCACCTAACAACATGATAAACCATCCAAAAATAATATAGAATCAGTCTATCTATACAAACTATCAATGTCTAATTGTCTTTAAACTTCCTAACATCTAGATAACTATAAACATACTGGAAATATTGGACATACAAAAAATGTTGCATATACTATAAACTAAAACAGAGGGGAACCTTCAAACTATTTATCTTCTACAGAATCAATTGGGGTTGGATCTTTAGCAGTCGATCCCGGGAGTTCAAATTACGATATGCAAGGGATGTGCCTCTCAATGCGATTGAGGCAAGACGGTTGAAAATCTTGACTGTAATCCAGGACTACTACATCTTGCATGACCGATCCCGGGGGGGTATGTTCCAGTGCTTTCATCAAGAGGATTTTCATCATCCAATACAAGTGCAATGTCTACTTGTATTGGGAGGTGCAACCCCGGGAGTGGACTGAGTCTGGAACCAAAACCTACCATTCTTCCAAATCTAGATCGAGAATACCTGCTTTCTCATTAAGCTCAACTTCCCATTTAGGTAAAACATGGTGGTTTGGGGCCAACCCTGCATGGTATGCCCTCACTGTGTCCTCAATTATTTGAGAGGTGGGTTTCCGTCAGTTTACCAGAGGAGGAACCTGAATTATAAGGTTATGATTTTACCTATTTCCCATGACCATTGGAGCCATGTGTGACTCTGCTTTTTCTAGCTACTGCATGAGCCATACGATTTACTTTGAAATACCCAACTATCAACCTGCAAACACTTAACTGAAAGATCAACATGAAACCCTAAGTGAGGCAAAGTCCAGGACCCAGGAGTGGCCAGGGAATGCCCTCTGCCGGAGCACCTGTCAGGATAAACATTGCTAAGAGCTGCATCTTAAACAAAACCCAAAATTGTCATCGGTTACCTGCTAGGGCCCTAAGAGAGAAGAACTTATCGTAGGCATAGGTCATACAATATCCAGAACTATTGAAGAAAGAGAGAGACCTTAAACCAATCACACGCAGAGGCCTTAATGCATTTTGGTCAGAACCACAAACTCGCATATACAACCCATATTAGATATGTCGATAGAAGAACCAGGTGAGCCATAAAAATCTCAAGAGCCTAACTATTAAAACCCTCATACAAATTAACAAAATCCATAAAGAATTGACACAAGGGTAAAGAAAATAGAACATCCATCGTACAGAGCCAAGACAACTGAACTTATATCCCAAGACCAATCCTTCCTTATCTTCCTACACATCTCAGATCTTCCGTTCCCTAGAACCCACAAACAGGAGAAAGGATCCATGACATAGAAGAGGAATAAAGGAATGAGTACACACCTGAGACAACCAGGCGAAGCCCACGGAAAGCAAACCCAGGTTCTGGAAGGGGCTTACACGGTCTCCTATCGATGCTGGCTGAGCTCTTCGTCCCGCTGATACCGAACCAATTCACCAACAGACAACTTACCAGAATGAACACCACAAAGGCCAGGAGCATGCTGCATTGAAGCCTTATCGCCACCTTTCCTCCTCAAATTAATTACCTTGCTATGAACTACCACCATACCATGTGAGTGGAGCATGTGGAGGGTGGCAAAAATCTGTTGTGGGATCCAGACACAATCCATTACGCATTAGGATTTTCAATATGTATCATCTCGCACCCTGATCAGGGATAGGATTTGGCTTGTGGGAAGAGTGTTGACTCTCATTATTATCCTAATCTAGGATTGTATTTAGAGGTTGCAAGTCAATTTATGATGGACGAAGGGACCAAGTTAACTCCATAGATCTGCTCACGTTAGCACATCCACAATTTGCTAGAAAATCCACTGCTTTGTTTCTTTCTCTCAGAACATGTGAAGAGAGGATATATTCAAAGTGAGGAAGGATTTCACCAATTCCCTGTACTAGTCTAGCAAGGTGCCAACTTGTTCCTTGATTCAAATTCTTAACAATTTCCATTACAAGTTTTGAATCTCCTTCTATCAGAATCTTCCTGTAGCCTGCTCTGATGGCGATAAGGAGGCCCTATTTAATATCATTAAACTCTGCCTCATTATTTTTAGCAAAGCCACAATGTGCTGCATATATTAATATTGGTCGTTTACTTGAATCCCTGAATATCCCTCCATAACTCGCTTGACCTGGATTGCCTTTAGAAGCACCATCGAAGTTGAGTTTAATAAAGCCTTCTGGAGGTGTTGAGAAGTCTTTGGAAGATCCTGTAGGAGCAACTAAAAATTTCCACGAATTCAGGCCGATCATAGAGGGGGATAAATTGAGTAGGGTTAAATTCTAGCCTCGTGAGGAGCAACCTACCAGTCATTCGAATACCATTTCTCTGCAGGAACCGTTTCTCTAATGTTCTGAGCTATCCCTTGCCAAACAATCTCTGGGGGTTGTTGGCTGTCCTTAAAGTTTCTATTATTCCTTTCCTTCCAGATAGCCCAAAGCTAAGGCCCATGCACGATTCAACATTGAACTTGAAAAGATGCCCTTACGCCATAAGAAGAGGGTTTCTTTAATGTTATGGAGATCCCTGTCCATGTGACTAAACAAAGTTTCTTGCTGTCTCCATTGATGGTTGGCATAGGAACAAGAGTTTAGGAGATGTTCCAAATCCTCACTTTAATGACCACACAGGAGGCAAAGTAAGGGATACCCCGTTTTTGAAGTTTGTCCCATGTAAGAATCCTACCTTTGTAGACCAACCATAAGAAGTAGGTTTTTTTCATCGAAAGCTCGCCCGACCATATTTTCTGCCATAGGTGATTGCATTGGTTTTGAGGGTCTTCTGATCACATGATATAAGCTTCCTTGATATTGAAGATGCCTCGTGTAGAGTAAGCCCGTCTAAGAATATCAAGACTATCTTGGCGAGTAATTTTCCTTGATTTTAATTCTTTGTCCAGTTGTCCCATTGAACAGAGATGGGCGGATTGGGCTAATCCTGAAGCGTCTTCCACTGCCTCCAGCTTGAAGGGAGTGATGACAGTTGCCAAAATTGGTCTATCGTCTGATATTTCTGGCTAGTAGTGTAAAGAAATATCTCCCCCAAGTCTTGACGACTGAACAACTTTTCTCTACCGCTGCCAGGAATCTTGTGAGAATAACGATGTTTTTCCATTTCTGATTTCCCAAAAGAAATGATGGTTGATGAGGTCTCGGTTACTTGCTACCACATTCCATATTAAAAACCCTTTGAGAAGATCTTGATATCTAAAAATATCCTCTATCTATAGTAATATACCATATTTCCTAATCCATATATATATATATATATATATTTTTTTTAAATAATTTAATTAAATCAATATAACATAACATCACATTACCTAACATTTTCTTTTCTTTCCTATCCTAAACTATGTTACTTAACATTTTCTTTTCTTTGCTGTCCTAAACTATAGAGTGCCTTGTGCACAATAAACAAAACTCTTTTTTATATTCACAATAAACCAAACTCTTTTTTATTTAACCTTTCCCTTTATTCTTACTATATAGCTTTGTTTATTAAATATAAATGAATAAATAAAGAGAGAGCCTGAAATTACTAGATATTGTTTGTACAACCAATTGCTTTTTCCAATTCTGCGTAGGATTCAATCCCTCGAATTCAAGAAAACCATTAGTCAAATTCCAACATAAGACAGTCAGCTTATAGTAGGAATATGTGCTTGTGCTTTGGATTGCATATATCGATTCAAAAGAGGCCAAAAACTACAGCGCAAGTGGATCGTTCAGCCTCAACCCTGAATCTCATGGTTTCATTTCGCTAACGCAAAAGTGGCAAAACGTCTGGGTTTATTCCACTGTCTATGTACTCCAGAGTCCAGACAGAACCAAGTTTATATAACATCTGATAGAAAGGACTAAACTAGAAACAAAACAATCAAAGGCTTCATAGCACATCGCCAAACAGAACACAAACTATATAGCATCTGTCACAAGGGAATAAACCAGAACCAAAACAATCAAAGATTTCATAGCACACCGGATTTACCGGATTTTTTGAGACGAGCTTTCAGAGGAGATTCGTCAGAAAGAAACATGCCAAAGCGGAAGACAGGAGCCAGAAAGAAGGCAGAGAATCAGAGGGCGAGGCAGAAGGCCATTTCCCAACAGCAATTCCAGATTGATTTGGGCAAACATCCATGCAATGCTCTCTATACTTGCGATTTTTGCCAACGCCCCCAGAAGAACAGGGCCTTCTGCTACTTCTGCAGCTCCGTTCCTAAAATCCCCGCCTGTGCTCAATGCGGCAAGACCAAATGTATGGCAGCTGGATCAGACTGCGTCGTTCGTCATCCTGGCCGCAATGTCACAGGTGGTACCCTTTACACACTTTTTCTTTTCATAAATCTCTCTCTGTTCTTCCTTTAAGATCAATTTTTCCGCTATTCAATATGAAAAGGGTTTATGCGGTTTCATATAGTCAATTCACAGATTCCTATGCCTACGAAGCTATATTGGGTGATGTCTTGTAAACTAAGTACTGTTACCAAGGGAAAAAATGGGTGCGGGTAGGGGGCAGGGCTTCTGTAGAACGAGTATCGAATTTTCGGTATTGCTGGCGAAATTTGGTTTAGGAAAAAAAAAAAGATTACTTTGCGGGCTCTAAAATTCACACATTTATGCTTAAAACTTCAATGGAGTCTTAAACTAAATTACCAAGGCTATGGCTAAGTTATACCATAATAAACTGAAAACTATAAAACCAGATTGCCAAGGCGAGGATAGCTATAAATGGACAATGAAGCACCATATTGAAGAGATCCAGTAGCTGTTACTGCTTAATGGGCCCCAGACTGCGGTCCATATAGCCATTAGAGCTTGGGTAGCATTGCTTGAGTGCAGGGCTCAGTTGATCACAAATTCTGACCGTTCGAATTAAAACCGAGTCAACATTCTTGCTAGAGTCGAGACGGTAGACAGACCGACCTAAGATCAAAGACATAAAGCCAATTCACACAACGATCGACATCCTACTGAACCACAAGTGTTAACGCAAGGAATTGAATATTTCTACGCAGGAAACAGCCAAAGCCAAAATATCAGAACTCTAATTGGCCCTATGGTATAGCTAGGATTGTAAGGTTGTTGGTGAAGAGCGATTAGAAAGATGGACCAGGTCTAATCAATTGAGATTCAAATTTTGTTTAATGAATTGAGATTCAAAATTGTCTGGCAAAGTCAACCTTAAGTGAAGGACAATCTAAACAAGATCTCGAACCAAAAGTGGCCTAGGATCAAAACCAAGTGCAATAATGCATCCAGTGATCCTTAATTGATGCAACAATTAATATCTAGATCTCTTTTAGATGCCAAGGTTAAAATCCATAGGTCTGCATTCGAAGTGGGATGGGTTAAAAATCCTAAACCTAGGGCCGAAGAGTATTTTGTGAATTGACTCATCAAGGACTCGATATCAAAACATTGTTTTGTTTTGTTTTTTGTTTTTATATTATCTCAACGCTACTCTAAAACTATGATATTATACAAGTTCCTCACGTAAACACCAAGAAGGACTTAGGGCCAATAGTATTTACTGGACCTAACGGCACCAAGGACTTAGGGCCAAAAGTATTTACTGGACCTAACGGCACCAAAATTGATTGAAGGAAAGAGCGTGTTTCAGATTTATTTCATTCTCAAAGGCTAAATTCTAAACTTAAAGAATGTTTAAATGTTTAAATTTGGGTTAATCTCATAAAAATGGAAGTCTTAACAAGCCTTCCAACCTAAACTCAAGAGCAGAGACCATCTGTGCATCGGTGTAATGATTGAATTAAAACTCTGCTAAGACTAATTTATGTTTAATAGATGATATAAACTGGGCTCATGAATGTTCTTACAAGAAATCAAGTTATTTTGTGCTGGGAGCATTATCGGATCTGAATTGTTTATTGAATCAAACACCAAAACTGCAATTGTAAAACTTGAATGTAAAAATGGTAAAGCCAGAGTGGAATATTTAATATTACTGCATTCAATCTTTAATCGAACATTTAATCATCAAAAAGAATGAAGGCTTAAATCATCTGGAGAAGAATACTGAGAAGACGAGAATCCATATTCGATAAACTAAAACACTCTTACAGACAAAACTCATTATCAGAGTTTGCCAAATCCAAGTCATTATTGAAGATCCAACTACCCCAAAATATGCATGAGTAATCAGGAGCACCTTCGCCACCAGCAATGGGGTTTTGAAGTAGAATGGAGCAACATTATTTTCCCTGAGAAATAGTTTATTCTTATTCAAGTAGAAACAAAATACATACATCATGGGCAACAACGCCAATAATAGAGATAGATCAAAGTCTTAAAAAGTAGTAAAAAACCTTCAGCCTTAGGAGGCTAGAATCTATCAGGCTCCCTAAGGATTCCAATCTAAAGTTTAAGGATTAAAATCATCCAAAACAAACAACATAACTTAAAAGTTGTTCAGGACATCTGTCGTACTTGTCAGCATAATATGATTTTCAAAGTCTTCTAGCACAATGACATTATCTTCCAGATCCAGATGAGCTGCAACAGCACCAGAAAAAGCCTTCAGCCTAAGTCACCTAACAGTGACACGGGACATGCAAATTCGAGTGTCCGGGCACGTAGACCCCTGGAACAGGACATGTATGACACATTATATATATATATATATATGATTTCACATTACACAAATTGTCATGATGATACAAATTCAGACATAGATCTAGATTCTACATTGTAAATTAAAATTTGTAAGTTGTAACGTTATTTATAGAAATACAATCGTGACAGACTCATCAATGATCTAATAGGAGAAAGACAAGAAAATGCAGTTTTCTCATGAAGTTATCAAAATCAAAATGTGTTACATAGGTACCGAGTCCTGAGGACTCTTGACTAGCAATGCCAATGGCAAATACAAAACAACTACAAGGTAGTAGGTAGCTGTAATGTCCTCAATGAATTGAGGACAAATAGGACTCATTAGCCTATCCACCCCGTAGGCTATAGTCCACCTAAAAAGGGGAAAGCCCCAAATATACCCATTGCTGGGCAAGTTTTGGGGAAGCTAGGTGAAAAGCCCAAAATTGGGGTTTTGAGTAAGATTCTCTCAACCATTTATGAAGATGAAACCCCTCAAGAAAGCCTATAAATAAACGAGGATTGGATTCATTTTGATCATCAATGTGGATCAATTCTTTTGGTTTTTTTTGAGCATTAGCTCTGAGGGTTTTAAGACCCATTCTCTCCTATCAATTTCGGTGGTGAAAGCTTCCACCCTAGTTGATAAATATCTTTGCATTTTATTTGTCTATCTTGTTTTGGCACAAGATTTGGCACATTGTTTTTTTTAATGATTAAGAAGCAGTGGCACATCTTAGTGATCAGTACTGCGGCATAATATTACAACACCTGGAGGTTGGACAAAGTCTGAACGTATTATGAAGCAGGACGTAATTCCAAAGGTCACACTCATTAAACAAACACATTGTTGGGGACAGATTATTGTTGAGAAATCCAAGGAGTGGGAGTTACACGATTTCTCTTGTTATGACATTAGCTTGTGATGTTTTTCATTATTATTATTTGTTCTTTCGAGTTATATTTTCTTATCATCAAGACTAATGCCAAAACAACAAATAGAAGAGAACACAAGATGTAGGCACACTGCCAGGGAAAAACCCCACTCTAGGGGAAAACCTAGTCAAAATTCTTCCTTCAGTGAATTCAAGATGAGACAATTAAGACCCTTACAACTTAGACTCGAGACTACCTCCATCCATCAAGTCAACCTTGTCATGCTTCAGTTTTATTGCTCCTGTAGCAGTCAGTCTTCTTCACACTTGTGTCTTTGAAGAGATCACCTCTGCAACCAATCGAGCTCCTTCATGCACTGTGATAGGCACCATTATAATAGCACCGAGATACTGTGAAAGCACCACTGCAATAGCATCGAACACAAGTCACTGTAATAGCACCGAGATGAGGTCACTGTGGTTATTTGAGAGCACCGAATTGAGGTCACTGTAATAACACTGAGATGAGGTCACTGTGGTCATGTGAGAGCACCGAATTGAGGTCACTGTAATAGTCACTGTAATGCGAGTTCATCTATGTAATGACAACGTACCTCTCCTTCTGTAATAGCACTAAGACCTTTTTCCTGAAGTCATCTGAATTGTGCACACTGTGATATCCGAACTTTTCATTGTGAAGACACTGAAACATATGTCTCTGAAATTATCTGAACTTCTCTGTGGTGAAGTTAATGCGAAGACCTTGTGCTTGTATATATAGTGGTTGTCCAATATAATTTAGCCAACATGAGAATTCAAATAGTTGTGTCTATATAGGCCGACATGTGATCACTTTATGGAAGCCGACTTGACGGAGATTCTTTTTGAGGCCGACAACAAGGAGTGGAGGAGGATTTCAACGTGATAATATAGACTTTGACTCAATCCTAAAGCCTACAATGGAGGCTTGACTTATGACAATTGACCCAAACATGAAACCCATGCTTTAACAAGTCAATTTAATAATAATAAAAATTCTTTTTTCTTTTCTTTTGACAAGTATATTACATTTTGACTCAAGTACAAATTATGAAGACCGAACATAGTTACATTCTTCAACAATTATAACTCTGAGCCATGAATATTTCCGCTCTGACTGAGGCACTAATCTCGGTTATTTTTACAATCAGACCAAATTTCGTCCAGAAGCAACACTAAACTTCATTTAAGGAAGGGACCGAGATCTCTCAAAGGTGGGATTCGTATTCTTGAGGGTCAGTAAGATCCGCCTTGAGACCCATTTCACATTTCTTGAAATGGACTGGAATACATCTTCACTAGTAATTCTGGCAGGGTTTCTGAAGCTTAACTCCATGAATCCGAAGTTCCGGTAGTAAGATAAGATAAGATAAGATAACTACATTTATGTTCAACTCTTAACCACAAAGTAGTTCAAGGGACTATTGAGTACAATGATGTCCATAAAATGTGGGGGAACCAAACTGTCTCCTATAAAAGATGCAATGCATGAATATAAAAGATACAATGCATGAGTATAAACGATACAATGCATGAAATGCCCTGGCAGAGAAGATCCAGGAGCTAATGGGTCTCAGGATTAGACCCATCTCTCCTAACATCCGAGGTTGAACGAAGAACACTGAAGAAACTCAACAAAGTCTGTTGGCCCATTGAAGAGCCAGTGGAAAGTGTGGAGTGTCCACTAAATTGTTGCCTGGGGGAGTTCACACATTGCTGAGGTCTGGATGACCTAGTTCGTCTCCTAGGAACGGATTTGAGACATATCTACTGCTGAGATCTTGTGTGGCGGGGTGAGGTCCCATGGATCCTCACTGATCTAGAGTTTGGATATGTACTGGTATCAATCGGTCTCTTAGTGCCTCTGTCTAACAACAATACCTTGAAAAATGTTGCGATCCTCTGTGTGGGTTCTGGTTTCATGGGAGGTTGAAGAATATGCACTTGGAACTTGAGGGGCTCCTGCATATATAGGGCCAAACATCTCTGATCGGGATACCTGAAAAAGTCGACAAGGGTCTGAGAATCTCTAAACAAGCCATGGAACCTTCCTCTGATCTCGTAATAGACAAGGCATCCAAAAATGAAGTGCACCTTGGTCTCCACTTCTTGTAAAAGACATACCTGGCAGATTTTGTTTAGTCTATCAATCTGGTGGTCCATCTCTACCTGAAGTCTATGAGAATCTACTCTGTACTGGCCTAGAGGGATGTGAAGAGCATGCATCTAGTGGCGAAACGTATACTAAGGTCGAACAATGAGCCCGTCTCTCAACTCCATGAATTGCTCAATGGAGAAGGCCATCTTTGGGCGCAACCCTCCTAGAGGATTGACCTAGGTGTTCTGAACGAACTGCCTGTAGATGTCCTCCCTAATGATCTTGTTCAACTCTTGTCTAGTAGGTAAAAGGTGACCATGAGCATCTAAGGAATATTAGAAAGGTAATAAAGCACCAGAGATTCTGATGAAGACTCTAGGGCATACCCATAACTCGAGTTTCCTGAAGAGCGAATTGAGGCGTGAAAGGGTTTCTTGGATCGAACTTCCCAAGATTCAAAGTATGAAAAGAAGTGCGAATCTGTAGCAGCCTAAGTCACCTGACACGGGGAGTCGGGACACGTAGGATTCGAGATTCGTGGTGTCGGATTCGGACACGCTGACCCCCCGGAACAGGACATGTTAGGACACGTTATATATTATTTTATTAAAATATATATATATAACTATAGAAATATATATATAAAAAAAATTAGATATTAACCAATTTACCTTACACAAATTTAATTATGAACCAATTTATTGAATTTCAAACATAGATCTTCATCTATAGCTATTAGCAGGCAGAGTACATACAAATCAAATAAATGTCAGTGTAACTGGTCAATAATGATAAATAAAAATTTTAAATATGATTCATAATTCATAAACTAAGAGCAACTACACTACAAGAAAGTAAGATAAACACACTGACAATTGTAGTTTTCTCATTAAGTCATCAAATCAAAATTTGTTACATAGGTAGTGTTGGTGCAATGCCAATGGCAAATAGAAATAGAAAATATAAAACAACTACAGGTATACAAGCCTCAAGGCATCAATCAGCATCAGAATCAGCATCACTATCCCCATCATCATCGTCCCCACTGCTCTCCTCTGCATCCTCCTCCTCCCCTGTATCCATAGTCGCCTCTACATCTATTGGTATGGAGGTTGACCCCTCTAAGTCATCAAATCTAACAGGCTCTAGCACTGGATCATTGAGATCCATGTTGGCCAATGCCAACTCCACAGTGGTGTCTAGATCCATATCATTAAGAACAGTGTTACTTGGGAGCGGAAGCGAAAGCGGGGAGCAGGCGCGAAAACGGGAGCGGGAGCGACATATTCAGAAGCTCTTGGTTTGGTGCTCTTGATTAAATACGGGTTCCATACCCTAATACATGACAAAATTCAATGGAAACATTGCAATCCCCCAATCCTAAAATCCTGAAAAACTGATAAGTCTGCTGGATTTTGAATGAAATCTAAAATTCTACTTTCTCCATATGAAATCCAATGAGGCTGGAACCACTCTCAAACATCCTGAGTCATTTCATGGTAATGTTAAAAATTTAAGTAAAAGGATGAAAATGAAGATTAAGGAAAATGTCACTTTTACTTTAAGAATTTAACATTACCATGAATAGCATATCAATACTACGGCCTAGACTTGATCATGAAGCTGCCAAAATGCTCTACTCCTTGCTGCAACAACACAAATCACTTGCCAAATTGAAATATTAATGAGCAAACACGCCCTTTTCTTTCCCGCACTGAGCTTAGCGAGTCCTGGAAACCGGACACGTGTCCTAAAATCGCAACACGCCCCTGAAAATCGCGACACGCCCTCGGACACGACGTGTCCTGTGATTTGGACACGAATCCGGACCGAATTGTGTCGGATTCGCCGGATTCAGGATTCGTAGGGGGTTTAGGACGAATCCGGTGACTTAGGTAGCAGCATAACAAAGTTTCGGGAAGCACGTGAATTACATTTGCATCAATATAGACCTATGGCGTCTAGGTTATTTCGATTTAGTGGAACCATCATGTGTTGATTATCAGAGTATATATTAAGTTTTTTTCCCTTGGAAAAATCTGGGCAGATCAACCCTGAGTGGAATCTTTTAAATTCCATCGGCCAAACTAACAGGGCCTAACCCGAAGGGTGTCGAGGAGAATTGACCCTGTGACCTCCCGATTGACGAGGTACCTAACAACGGGGACTCGACCAGCTGAGCTAACCCTTGGGGCTAACTGTATGTTAAGTTGAAGCGATGTTCTTTTTAATTTATCATGGTTTGTTGGGACTGAATTGGGGTAATCGTGGGATTATATTGTTAATTTCTATTTCATATTGAAAGGCCTATTTGTGAAGGTTATTTTATTTGTGTTAAGTTTATTTCATGTTGAAGGGCCTATTGGTGAAGGTTATTTTATTTGTATGTTAAGTGTATTTCATATTGAAAGCCTTTTGTGAAGGTTATTCTATTTGTAAGAATCAAATAGTTTGAGAAAATCTGTGAAACCCTAGTTTCTTAAAAAAAAATCTAGGGCAAAAATCCTATCTATACACTACAATAGCTCATCAATCATCATCATCAAAATCAACATCATTTTCATGTTCACCACTACTCTCCTCTGCATCATTCTCCTCTGTATCCAATGTAATCTTTGCATGTGTTGGTGTGGAGGATGACCCCTCAAGAGTATCACCATCATCAAAAGTGATAGGCTCTAGCACTAGCATATTAAGTTCCAAGTTGGCCAATGCACTTGTAGACCTTGATGAAACTGGACTAGGAGGGGCATCACCAATGGGGACATTTTTCCCCTTCTTTTGCCCCAACTTTGTTGCCCTTGATTGAGCCATGAATGCTGTAAAAAAAGAAAAAGAAAAAATGCACTAGCATGTAAACAAAATGGATAGGCAAACTGTTGTGGCAAAAATGGAAAAAAAAATGGAAGCAAAATGCATTTACCGATTGCTTGAATCACCTCCATAACGCTCCTAAACCCTTTGCTACTTGCTCTCACACACCCACAACAAGAGAGAGACATAAGAATGAAGAAAAGTGGCCCAAATCGGGCTTTTAAAGACCTGCGACATGCTTTCTAGAGAGACATGTGTCCCAAAATCGGGACACGTTGGCTGGGCGAATTTGATTTGCGAGCCTAGCAAATCCCATGTGTTCAAACACGCTCGACCCACGAATTAGACACGTGTCCCTCGAGAATCGTGTCCGACACATGGGATTCGGGACACGGGGAGGGGGGGAGGACGAATCCAGTGTCTTAGCCTTCAACCTTAGTAGGCTAATATCTATTAGGCTTCTTGAGGATTTCAATCTAAAGTTTTAGGGATTAAAGTAGTCCAAAACAAACAATAGAACTTAAGTTGTTCAAGACATCTGTCCTACTAGTCAGCGTAATATGATTTTTAAATTCTTCTAGCACAAAGACATTATCTTCCAGATTTAGACCGGATTTTGAAAGTTGATACACCTCTAAATTTTGATCTCTATAAAGGTGTCGAAAATCAATGAGCTCGAAGTGTTCTTTTAATTCCTTCAATAGCTTTGCTTGGTGATAGAGGGAATTATTGATCATGAACTAAGTCATACATCCAACTGATAGTTAGTGATGAGTCACCATTGACCTGCAAATAATCGACCTGATAAACAAGTTCTAGCTTGAGTAAATAGATCAGAGCACTGAACTCACCCTGACTATTGGTGCCTCAACCACAGTTGGCTTTGAATCTAAAAAAGGAGACTTTGTTATATGAAGAGCCAAACTCAAATGGACCATTGAATCTCACCCCCTGCAAGCATAATCAAATGAATGGAGCAACAATATGTGTCAGAACATCTAATTCCCTCATCGACTTAGTCCAGATGGGTCAATTTCAGTCAACACTCATGATGCTTTAGTGATTGATGGTTGCCAAAATATCATTTTTCCATGTCATTTTACATTCAATTAAGCTTTATTTATTTTGTACTATTAGAAATTTAGAATGTGTAATACAACCATGGTATTTGGAGTCCAAAGTTATAAATGTATTTGTTGTAATTGTCTCGCAGGTTAACAAGATTATCATTGATAATGGGAAATGGAAGCATTTGATTCTAGGTTTACTGACAACCATTATTTATTTATGTCCAAGTGAATAAATTTATATATAATCTTTATAGTTTTTAGACTTGACATCATTGAATGAATTGTTGAGATATCTTTCTTTGAGGATTTAATTTGATTCTTTTTTCATGTAAGAATTGTGCTAAATGACATAAAATCTTGATTCTCAAAACAAGAATAATCTTGAAGTGAGTTCCTTCCTTTTATCAACCTTAGTATTATGGGATCAATTGGTTAGCGCTTTTGACCCTAGGCCTAATTGTGCTAAATCATATGCTAATCTAATGACATCAAATCTTGATTCTCAAAACAAGAATAATCTAGAAGTGAATTTCTTCCCTTTATCAACCTTAGTATCATGGGGTTAATTAGCTTTTTTGGTATTAGGTAAAGAGCTTTGTAGTACATCTCATTTAAGGAATCATAAGTTTATCTCTTCTAGGTTTATCAAAGCCAAAAAATCTAGGGTCTCATCATATATCTTAGACACCAACAATAAACCCTAAAGGTTAGGGTTTTACCAAAGTGAACAAAGGATAAAGAGGATGACAAGGGTTTATTTAATCTAAATCACCCTAACAAATAAGAATCTTTATGATTCAAAACCCTTGACATGAGAGAGTTAGTAATATAAAGCAAGACAAAATGATCGTACCTTCTTATATGAGGAATATCAACAAATTTTGCAATTTTAAACTTAAGTTATCGGAAACGTCACCTTGAACTGCTAGAAACACCGTTCCGAGTTTCCGAAATGGAAACAGGTATGATCCTCGTATGAAATGCCTTGGAAACGTTTTTGAGCCGTTTCAAAAAATGGAAACGCTGGATCCAGAAATGGAAATGTTTTTAGGGTTTTTAAATTTTTTTTGCCTCCATTTTCGGATTTTTGAAAATGGATCCAGATCATGAAAATCGTCTTAAGAAAGAACCAACCCGTCCGTCACCTTGCAATGCGATTACTCCCAAAACGTAGCCACTTCCGCAACAGTCGCCTCTTCTCCCTCACACGCACCATGGACCTCATTAATTCCATAGTTCCCGATAGATTAAATTGTAGAAATATTAGACTAGGCATAATGACCTGGGAATGCAGTCCAGAGAGTCCAAAAATCCCTATTGCGTGTGTATCATTTTGGTTTTGTCTCCTTTTCTAGTGGGGTGGTGAGGTGAGTCCTGACTTTGTGAGTGATGAAACCTTTTAACCACAATCAAACCGACAACTGGCGGCAAATGCTCTCTCCCTGCCCATCACAACCCAGCTCTACACGGTCGGTATACTAACATCGTGGAATGCATTGCAGATCCCATCATTTGGTGCCAAGCATCAAGCCCCACATGTTTTGAGTCCCGTGATGGAGAAATTTCAGTGTTGCAGATATTAAAATGATGACAATAGATTTGATTAAAAGATGAATGATAAATTCATTTTGGAAGGACTTTTAGAAACCAATCATGGATGAAGTGTCTTAGGTAAGACTAAGGGCCATTATCTTGTTGTTGACCATGGACTAATGAAACTAGGTTTTCTGGTTTAACATAAGTAATGTAACATAACCTTTTGAGTGTACATAAGACTCTTAGAGATTTTCTGTAGTATACCTAGGGGGGATATTATGGGGTACAAAGGGAGGTGGTACCCAAGGGAATAATGTAATAATGTGATGGGCCATAGTTAACAAATAAAGTGGTTAACCCACATCATGTAAGGGACCACAAGTAGTTAGCAATAATGTGATGAGCCCATTGTATTAGATATATGGTATTGAGAGAACCATGGTTTTAACCCTTCCATCCATAGTCCAAATAAAGCCTTAATGACTAAAAAACCCACCTCTTAGTAACATATCGTGCTCCTCCTGCACGTTTGACACTATGAAGTTAATTCTAGGTATGTTCTATGCTTAGAGCAATTTATTTCAATTTTCACAGTTAGCTCAAGATCTTTTCCGGATTAGCAATCACATCAACATTAAAGTAAACTGCAGATAGAACATAAACATAAATCCCAGAAGACAAGCCAAGACAAGAGGACACAAGATGTGGCGCTAGCTAGGGACGAACCCCAATGTGGGGAAACCCTTGATAAATTCTTCTTCTATGTTCTTCAATAGTTTAGTAGAGAGAGAGATAGTACATTTACAACAAAAGTCAACATTTTGACTTTCTATATCTATATGAGATTAGTTGAAGACATGTTGCTTCAACTGATTCTCCAAGGTGATGCCTTCACCTATCATAGTGCTGCATCTTGTCCACTTGCTGCACCTCTACGTACTGCACCATGCTGCACTTATCATGACCATGCTATACACTTCATATTGCTGCTCCTATCACTAAGCTGCTCCAATCATTGAGCTGCTCTTTATCACGGATCTGCACCCAATGTTGTACTCATTGTTGATCTACACTCAATGAATTCTATGTTGTACTCATCAAGCATCCATCATCACTTTGCTGCCCCCATCCTGTTGCAATCATCACCATGCTGCATCCTTGTTATTTGACTAACCCTCAGCATAGTAGCTCAGTCCATCTGATAGGCAATCTTGAGAATAGCCTTGTTGTTGACTATGGCCTATGGCCTAGCCTAGCAACAAGATAGGCCTTCAATACTTTATCTTGCTAGCATCATAAGAACTTGACTGTGCCGTCAACCCTTTCAAACACCCAGTGGTTTATATAAGCTGATCTAGAGCAAATGCATTCCTTCACTATGTAACAATGTCTTATCACCATGCTATCACCTACAGCAATCCAAGTTTATACTTTATCTTTTGACTGCGGATTAGGGCTGCGTATGAAGCTCCCTTGGACAACGAATAGGTGCAGATGCATTCCTTCACTATGTAACAATGTCTTATCACCATGCTGTCACCTACAACAATCCGAGTTTATACTTTATCTTTTAACTGCGGATTAGGGCTGTGTATGAAGCTCCCTTGGACAACGAATAGGTCCTCCTCATAGGTCAGCTGGAAGGGCTTCCTTCAACTATGTCTAGGCTTCATGACTGCGGTTAAGTCTCCTTGCTAGAACAACAACTAAATCATCTCCTCTAGGATTGTGTATAGATCCTCTTTCTCACTGTGGATAAAGAGTCTCTTTCTTGCTGCGTATAGGGTCAATAGACAGTGGATTCAGGCCTTCATTTAGGGCCTATATTAGCCCTCCTCTCATCTGTGGATTGAGCCTTTTGAGACAACGTATAGAGGTCTTCCTTCCAGTTGTGAAGAGACCTCATTTACTGTGGCTAGATCTCCTTCTTAGGACAATGTATAGGGGCTTATTTATGCTACATATAAGTCTCCTCTTTTCCGTGTGTAGATCTCCTCATAAGTCTGCAGCTAGGGCATATCTTTAATGTGGCTAGGGCATCATCCTTACTTAGGCCAGCGTATACTCTTAGTGTCTCTCCTTCACCAAAACCCAAAGACGTGGAGAGGAGGAGATCACATGAAGAGTATGTGTGTGTGTGTCGAATGACTTCAAGTCCTCTTTTATTTATACTAAAACGTAGAGGTTGAATAGACATGACTGTTGGGCTTCTGAGCCTACATAAGTTGCTGGCCGACTTGACAATTTGTCCATAATTAAAATAAATTCATATCTTCATAAATACTTATCAGAATCGGATGATCTTTAGATGAATCCTACACCTCTCGATGAGAGGGATCCAAGAAAAATATCAGCTGACATAAATAAGATGACCCACATGGAGTTTGGCCCTGGTTGCCAATTTTAATAGAAGTTACAATACAAAATTATTTTTGTCATATATATATATATATATGTCGTTTCCTTGCCGTATCATATCCAGTTTTTTTGAAAATTTGTGGTATTCGCTTCAAACCCCATATCTGTATCCGTTTTAGTGCAACTTAGTTTTAAACATACCTTGAGTTGCTCCTTTTACAAACCTTGTAGGATTTACTATTAAAGGGCTTCCTTTGCAACTAAGCTTCTTTCTTCTTCTCTTATGGCCATAATCCTAATTGTAGACATTTTTAAAGTATACCTGCAAACTTTCCTTCCAAGGAAAATACAAGAGAGAGGATTATAAACAAGTACAAATGAAACTTAGACAAATAGAGGGAATTA
The DNA here is from genome assembly GCA_000404065.3 of Pinus taeda. Lineage (NCBI taxonomy): Eukaryota > Viridiplantae > Streptophyta > Pinopsida > Pinales > Pinaceae > Pinus > Pinus taeda. The sequence continues at coordinate 143,646 of APFE031160909.1, forward strand.
ATAATGAAAAGAAATAAAGAACAAGATACTTATCTTTTGTGAAAAAGGTGGGGAAGCTCCCTCTTGATCTTACGCCAACCTAGACTTATGAGGGATCCCTTTAATTCATTAGAACAACTCAAGAACCTTCTAACAAAACATTTTAAATCTATAAAGCCTAGAGATCAAAGGATTGATCCTAGAGACAAACATTCTACAAAAACTAAAACAGTAACCTATATTATAAGTTAAGGATATATGAGACTTAATAGAATAAATCCTTAACTTTAGAATCCTCTGCTTTAGACTTCTTTGGAGGATTATCATTGGTAGCAACTGTAGCTAGGTCTCTTTCTCTCTTCTTGTTCTTAGGATTATCGGGGCATTGATTCTTATAATGCCCCATCTTGTGACAATGATAGCATTCTATTTTAGAAAGATCAATCTTCCCTTGATTTTTCTTTGGCCCCTTAAACTTCTTATATCCTCCTTTCTTCTGGACATGAGTAGAATAGGAATTTGAGGCATTTTCTTCATTTTCTCGCCTTCCTTCTATCAAGGAGAGACGAAGTTCTTCTTGTATACAGGCATACCGCATTTCTTCGAAGTATGGAGAATTCTTCCAACTACTATTTCCAACCGCAAAGGCATTCCAAGACTTTGGTAGTCCTAGAAGGGCAACAATCACAAGTTCCTTTTTAGGGACTACTTCATCAATTACTTGCAGTTCATCTCTAATATAGACAATTCTTACGAAATATGAGGATACTGTATCATCCTTTGTCATCTTAACTGTTTGAAGTTCATTCTTTAGACTTGCTACTTGCCCAATATTCCTGATTGTAAATAGCTTAGAGAGAGCATCATACATCTTTATTGAAGAGTCTAGAGTGGATATATAGGGAATCAAGTTGTCTTTTACTCCATCCACTATTAAGTTCATGGCAAGAATGTCAGTTTCTTTGTATTTCTCCTTCTTGCATCATCTGAGGGTTCATTGACCTTTTTTAATACAAAATCCAATACCTTATTCTTTGCAAGGATGAGGTCCATCCTTGTCTTCCATGCTCTATAGTTAGAGGCTCCTTGAAGTTTGTTCTCAGATTTCATTGATGAGGCCATAGGTGAACTTATTTGATGAAAACTTACTTCCTTTCTTCTCTTGAATCCTTCCTTAAGATGATGAGTGCTATTGACCTTCAAGCTGCCTTTTCCCTTCTTCTTCGCCTTAGCCCCGATTCCATGTTAGAAAATCATAAAGGCAGAAATATTTTCTTATCTTGATAGTTACTTGTGATTATCTTTGAATTCTTATTATCTTCTTATTATCTTCTTATTGTCAAGCAGGTATCAAAAACATAAGTACATGAAGATCAACACAATAAAGACATAGGATATATGCTCTCAGCTAGGGCTAAAACTTCTCTTCTAGGGGAAACCCAAAACTTCTCTTCTTTTCCTTTAAAACCAAATCAAATGAGATAACCAAGACCTTTGACTAGACCAAAAGACCTCCTCCAATCCACTAGTCAGCGTCCCAAGCTGATTAGTCCAACTTCAATCGTCAACTTTAGTCAAATTGCTTCAATCCTGCAACAAACCCAGATTTCAACTCTTCTCGTATTTCGACTCTCCTCCTTCAGATTTTCGGCCCTACTGTAGATATGCAACTTTTGCCCTCCTGCAACAACCCATAAACTCGCACGTGTGGCAGAACAGAGAGAATGTCGGCATCCTTTTGATTGACAAGTGTCTCCTTTTTCGTTAGGGTTATCTCCTTTTCTAGGTATTTCACACTTCTTTCTTCTTGCAACTATAGATCGAACTTGATTGAATGTCCAAATGAGGTTGAGTAGCACTGCTTTTATGGTCATTTTGTGAGGTCGAATTCCTTCAATAAGGCCGACTTGGCTGGAGGAGGCATTAAATACAATTTTGACTCAAAAATAAACTTCTTTCTTGACATACAAAGCCCAAGAAGGGTCTTTTGCATGATGACATGGGCAAGGACTTATGCCACAAACCCTAGAAGCCTTCAATGGAGGCCTTGACCTAGAAATAAAATAAAGAAAGCATGAAACCCATGCTTATAAATAATTTTTCTCTTACAATAATTTTTCTTTTCTTTCTTTTTGAAAAAGACATTACATCATGACTCAAATACGGTTATGAAGACCGATACTAGTTACATTTCTCAACACTAGCATGGCTAGATGTGAGGCAATTGTTGAGAATTTAGTAGGGCAATGTATATGCTAATTCTCTTAAATTGATAACTGCTTGTGTTAGCTTTTTACTTATTAGCTTTGATCTTTCTTGTTTCAAAGTGCAATACATCAAACAACTACCAAAACAGTAAGAACAATGACACAGTATGTAGGCTACCAGCCAGGGCCAAAACCCCTCCTCTTGAGGGGAAAACCCGTAAAATCTCTTCTTATCTTTCAGATCTTTCAATTGACGAATACCATGACCTAGACTCAGACAAATACCCTTCAAGATCAAGTCTTCCTTGACCTCCTACTGCAATATCTTTGACCTCCCAGTAAATTCGAAATTCTGCCCCCAACAACTGCTGTTGCTTCTCTAGGAGACTTCGATCTCCATCTAACTGCTCTTCCCTTGACCTCACTTGCCTTGATTTGAGTCTTAAGGCTAGTAGGAAACCCTAAGAGACCTTCGCTTGCCTTCTTGCTCTTCTTGCCTCAAAATCAAACCTTAGACTTGCCCAGTGCAAAAACCCTACCTTTGCACTCCCAGAAGAAAGTAGAGAGACCCAAACCACTTAGACTTTTATTGTTCTTCTTCGTACTTCTTTCTTCACCCTTCTACTTCTTCCTTCTTTGTATGAGTGATGAGTGAGTGAATGAACAAAATGGAGGACGAGTTCTTCTTATATATAGGCTTCCTTCAAGGGTGGACGTGGCTCTTCATGTAGGCTGACTTGACAACTTATGTAGGCTGACTTGATCTTGGACGTATTTTGACATTTTCAAGACAAAATAATTTTTCTTTTACAATTTACAATGTGCCCATAGGGTCTTCCATAGATGACAATGACTCTTAGACCTAAGACAAATCCTAGAAACACTCAATGGGTGCTTGACCTATAAAATAAAATAACTTAAGCATGAAACCCATGCTCCAATGATAAAAATAATTTCTTTTTCATTTTATATATACAAAAATACATTTCATACTAATGAAGGCCGAACCTAGATACACATTTTTCAACACTCCCTCTTTACTAGGGAGGTATTCATAGGAGGTACATGGTCATTTTCAATCTGAAGAGATCTCATAAGAAGAATTGGATTGGTAACCCGTCTGTCTAGCATTATAATAACTAGCATTGTCATATAGCAAGGCCTTGACTAACGATTCTATCTCTCCACAAGATCAGAGCATAGTGTTGGTGAGACCAATGATGTGTAGACACCATTATCATTGTCTCTCCAAAGTACATACCCCACCTAAGTGTTCCCAGAGTATGACCTCTCGTTGGCCTATTCTTATCGTGGGTAGCTAATCCTCAAAGATTATTGGTCCACGACTACTCTTGTCTTGAATGCCCTACCACATTCTCAAAGTGTATCGAATGATAGATGGTTACCCAATCCTCCATTCTTTCTTCCCAAGTGAAGACAATAATGTTGTGTCTACCCCTCCCTCTCAATTCGGCAAGACAAATCCACCAAACCAAGCTTGTCACTTAAGCATACAAGCTTCTTGTTTGGAAGTGATTTTGTCAATATGTCAGCTACCTGCTCATCAATGGAGATATACTGTAGCTGCACCACACCATTTTTCACTAGTTCTCGTATATAGTGATACTTGTTGTTGATATGCTTTGTCTTTCCATGAAACACTGGGTCCTCAGACAAACGAATACAACTGGTGTTATCACAACGTATCACTGTAGGGTTCATTGGTCCTTCAAATAAGTCAGACAACAATTTCCTTAACCAAACGACTTCCCAGCTAACTTCACATGCTGCAACATATCTTTCTTCAGCACTACTCAAAGCAACGGTGTTTTGTTTTTTGCTCATCCATGAGACCATAGATGATCCCAAACTTAAACATCCTCTTGTAGTGCTTCTCACATCTTGTTAATGCCTCCCCAGTCGGAATCTGTATAACTAGTCAATTGAACATGATTCCTTTTATCATATTTCAGGCAGTGGTTGATGGTTCCTTGCAGATATCTCAAGATACGTTTTGCTGCTATCCAATGATCATGCTTCGGCTCCACTTGGAATTAACTAAGTACATTTACTGCAAAACATATGTCCAGACGAGTATTCATCAAGTACATTAATGAGCCAATCAATTGTCTATATCTGGAAGGATCCATTGGGCTTGATTAAAAAATCCTTAGTCTTTTCAAGTTTGTGATCATCAGAGTGGTCATCTCTTTACAAACCATCATGTTGAACTTCTTCAGAATCTTGATTACATACTTTCTTTGACCTAAGTAGATTTCATTAAGCTCCTGCCAGACTTCTAGTCCTAGTTAGTAATGCATCAACCCCAGATCCTTCATGTCAAATTTTGTTGCCAATTGCTTCTTACATTCTTCAATTCGACCTTCTACACCTATCAAGAGAAGATCATCTACATACAGAAGAATAATTACAGGTTCATTGTTTACAACGTTAATATAGAGATTTTGAGTCAACAAAACTCTTTGTGAAGCCTAGTCTCTGTAGGTATGCATCCATTCTAGCATACCATGTCCTTAGTGCTTGCTGGAGGCCATATAATGCTTTCTTTAATCTGCAAACATATGCCTTCCTATCTTTGATTTCAAATCCCAAGGGTTGTTTTATGTAGACTTTTTCATCTATTGTGCTTGTTGTTGCATAGAATATCTAGGCACTGTGACAATGGCTCAGATCAGGGGTTGTCACCCTAATCCCCAATCTCTCTGTTTAAGCTGTCTCCCTATAGCAGGCTAAGGGGGATAGACCCTATGGAAATGGAATGAAGAACAACTTAGTTGGGAACCAACCAGTTCGGGAGACACAGTGAAGCGACCAAGTACTTGATTAAGATTTAGCAAGACATATAGGATTTAATTAGATTTAAACGATTGATACCAGTTCCTTATGGAGTCATCAATATTGCCAGGAAATTTAGGACCAAGTAATTGATTAACAATTGCTCCCTTGGATGAATGACTATCTTATATGAAATGCAGATCCTAAAACTAATGTGAGATGCAGGAATCTTGGTTAATTTTAGTTAAATGCCTATCTAAGTTTAAACCCTTCAATCCTTTCTATATTGAGCCTGATTTCCTAGTAATTGGCAAAGAGAAGATAAGGTGAAGCACACTAAGATGTGATTAACGATACCTCTCCTGAAAATCTAACATGCCTCCAGTGTTGCAGTGAGCTCTGGCTCTGACAACTGCAAGGTTACCGTTTTAAGTACCATTAAAAGTAGGCTTCTCAAGTAAAGATGGATGGGTACCTATCTCTCTATCGACCAAGCTTATGCATGGAAATAAATTTTAATTATGCAGAACTAACTTAATATGTAAGTGCACGAGATGATGGGATGAAGTTAGATCCGAGGATTAGAAACACTTATGTCACAAAAGCCCTTAATCACCAAAATGAATTTTTCTCTTCAGTAGACAAAGATTTAAAAATAAACACCTTAAAATATCACAATTAAACCACAAGCTTACTTCAAATCTTTTTGATACAATTATAGCTCAAAGAGAACAAAAACTTCTTTACAATTTAATATCAATGCCAACAAAAATACTCAACTTAGGAAACAAAAAATATGCAATTTATCACAATTCTGTGACATAGTACTTCAATAATTACTTGAAATATTTAACATGCAATAAACATCAGATAATTCAAGCAATTAATATGATGATCAATCTCAATAGATGTAAAAAAATGCTCAAAACCTTAGCATGCAAAATATTCTAGCAATTAACTTTCGAAAGATCTAAATACCATGAAGAACCATGAAATTCAAATGCTAAGCAATTCACAATCCTAGAATTAAAATGATTTTTCTTTAATGACCCCAATCTAGAAAAAATTTGTTGCTTTTCTATAGTCAGCCTTTAGAGACGATTTAAAAGATATTAAGAGTGTTTGACTATAGAGAAATTAAAAAATTTAACACCACAAAATTTTCCCTTTAATTTTTAAAGTCCAAAAAACACCTAACACAAATAAAAACCCAAGAAAGAACTTTAGATTGAAAATTTAATTATTCTTTAGGCAATTTTTAATGTGCGAAGCTTTATGAGAAAAATTTTAACGTGGCAAATGATTAATTAAGTTTCTTAATATGACAAAAGTAGAAAATCAAAAGGGTTTAATAACTTAAATTTTTAATGGGCCAGAGGCCACATAAAAATTTAAATTTTTTAATGTGAAAGCATAGAGTCCTCTTTTAATTTAAATCTTCTAGAAAAATCAAAGTCACATTAAAGAAAATGGATTTATTTATTTATTTATTTTTTTGTTTTTATTTATTTTATTATTATTATTATTATTTTTTTCTCAAACAAAATCCAAATGTCATAAAAAGGAAGAAGAAGAAGAAGAAGATTAAAAAATGAAAGTCAATTTCGAAAAGAAATCAAACTCATAAAAAAAAGAATTTTTTAAAATCAAAATGTTTTACTTAGGTTTTCTTTCTTTTTTAATTTAAACAAAAAATAATCCATACAAAAAAATAAAAAAATCAAAACAAAAGTTAAAATGAAAAGTAACTAAACAAAAAAAAATCAAATTATTTAAAAAACAAAACCTAAACTTAATGCATATCAAAACAAAGTAAAAAGAAACCAAACAAAGGGAAATCAGATTGTTTTTTTGTGTGCAGGGAATGTAGCTGACAGAGATCAGATTTCGAGAAGAAAGGAAACTGCGAGTTGGTAATACGCAAAGGAGGGAGCGATGGCATCAACAAGGGAGAAAAGAAATGAAAAACCCCAAGCTGCAGAGAAATTCAAAATTTTTTCAGAGAGGAAGAAAAAAGGGGTGGCTGAAAATGGTAGCCTAAAAACCTTAAAACATTTCCCAATTTTTTTTTGATTAAAATGATATATTCTTCTTTAGATTTCCTTTCACGAGTGTGCCCATGCATCAGAACCAGGATCAATAGCGGCATCAAAGAAAGGCAAAGAACCAATGGAAGACACTAGTCGTGCAGGTCGACAAACTCGTGCTTCCATTAGGTTCACTTCTATTGTTATTGGTGGCATTGCTACTGAGGTTGCAGATCAGGCTGAGGCATCCGCAGACTTTGAACTAGATGATGTCTGTGTAGCTCCTGATGATGATCCTATGGCTAGTAGTGGTGATGAACTTGATGATTGATCATGTGTACACTGTAGACTTGTAGTAGGCCAATGGCCTCATAGCTTGCAACATTGTTTTTGGACTTTATAGGTTATTTAGAGCCTCATTGCTTATTTATTTTGCTATTTTGTCGATGATATGTATTTCACTTGGTGCCATTTTGATATATTCACCTTTACATGGTATATAAATGAGCAAACTTTGCATAATTTGTCTCTATTGGCTGGGAATCATGGTTTTAAATCTTAAAAATAGTTTTGTTTCATTAAAAAATAATTATTTAATGTATTTTTCTAAAACTGGTTCGTTTAGACCAAACCAGTCCCGGTTAGACTGGTTTCGGTCATTAAATCGGTTCATTAGGTGGATCGGTCCAGTCACCAGTTCCGGTTTTAAAAACTTTGGTTCAAAGTAAATCATGCAAATCAAATTCTCTTTCTCAAGAACAAGTTGAAAGACATCAAGATGGATAGAGGAGAATCCATCCAATCCTACTTCATGAGGATCACTGAGATCAAGAATGATCTCCTATCTATTGGAGAAGTCATTGGTGTCAGGGAGTTTACTCTTATCGCACTTGGAGGCCTTATAAGAAAATGGGATGTGTTCAACACTACCATCCTCAACAATGACATGATTCCAGGATTTGATGAATTATTGGCTAGATGCACTCAAGAAGAAATAAGGATGATGGAAAGTGACAAACCCTCAAATGGAAACAATCCTACCGTCTTCTTCGTTCATTCTAAGAAGAAGAACAATGCTGGTCCAAGAAATCAAGGTCAAGGGTTCAACCCGAAATTCAAAGAAGGAAGATGCTTCAATTGTAACAGGTTTGGCCACTTTGCTAGAGAGTGTCCTCACAAGAAGGATACTCCAAGAGATGATGACAACAATAACAACAACTTCAAAGGCAATGACAATCAAAGGAACAACAGGTTCAATAACAAAGGAAAGAGGAATGCTCTCGCTGCTCAAAATGGAAATGGTCGTCCTCCCAAGAAGTCAAGAAACTCCAGGTATGAAGAAGTTAATGTTGTAAAGCAAAAAGAATTTTATCTTATTTCTGCCCTCACCACTGCCTCTACTCCGGATACATTGGATCATTGGTTGATTGTGTTAGAGTTAGTTTTTGCAGCCTTCCACCAGCGATCAAACATGCTCTTACAAAGTGGTTTTAGGGTGTCAAAGTCAAATTTTGTCATTTCAATGTCTTCAAGTAAAATTTGGTCACTAGGTATTAGGTCTAAGATTGTTTTCACTCTTTCCAAAGTTTTCCAAATATTGGTCCATGTCACCATTCGGCTGAGTGTACCGTCGTTCAAAGAGTTGTCATCATTATTTCAAGTTCCAATGGGTCATTTTACACCTTGTTTGTGCTTTAGTGGTGCTTAGGTAAAACTCATTTCCCTCTCCTAGGGTTTTGAAGGTAATTTTCCTTGGATGGTCAAATCATCAACAAAACTTGTATCCTGATGCTCATACACCTTCCCCTACCTTAAAATACATTCTTAAACACTTTCTAGCACTGATATCCCTTAAATTCATCATTTTCGCACAAACCCTAGCCTATTGCTACAATTTGACACTTTTCTAGGTTAGGCCTGTGTTTTGCCCTTTTGGACCCCTTCCCCTCACTCAATCTTTGAAATTCCACTTTCCTCTGCTTCCTAACATCCCTCCCTACTTCCAAAATTTTTTCTCAAGAAAATAGAAGCCCCTCATCCCCTTCATTTCCCTTCATTTCTACAAATCCCTTGTTCCACACATCGGGATAGGTTTTATTCAAATGATGTTTCTGAGCACGAAAAGATGAATTTGACAAAACTGAGAGAGGTTTTTGTCCATTATAGACTCAAGAAGAAAAATCTCCTTTAATTTTTACACAGGTCTCATGGTTTGGGAGAAATGTCCAAAACATCATTTGCCTCAGGAGAGTTGCTGCACTTCTGGAGTGACTTTGGGAAAATCAAGATTTCTCCTAGCTAGAATGTCCAAAGACTTGCTTGATGAGTCAAATGATAAATAGACACAGAGCTTTCCAACGAGCTATCATGAGCTCAATTTGGAGTTGAGGAAGACCTCCAAAAGTTGACTGGAACAACGCTCTGCATTTTGGTAGCCTCATTCTTCACATTTTGACCAGTCTTGTGAGATTGAGCTTTTGACAGGGCAAATGAGCTCCAAATTGAAAAATTCAAGATGTTTTGGAAAGTAGATTTGACAAGCTTTCCAACGAGCTATCCCACACTCCTTTTGGACATAAGGAAGGTAGTCAAAACTCACCTTGAAGATGGCGCTGCGTACTCCCTTCAAGCGCTGCGCACTCCACAGTCAGGTAATTTTGTATCAGTCCCTTGGTCAAACGCGCAACGCCTAGGGTGCTGTGCACTTTTTTGGGGCATCTTTTGGAGGAATGGCCACCACCATTGGATTCAGAAGACCATTTACATTGAAGAAAACCATGTTTCCAAATTTGAAAGTCAAAACTAGGTGGAAAAGGCAAAAAACCACCTAAAAATCATGTTTTTGCTTATTTTCTGAGCCAAGTGCTGCACGTTTGAGCAATCTTGGGAGATTGCAGTTTTGGAGGGGCAAATCAAGATCAATTTGGAAACTAATGGCATTTTTGGAAACTAGACAGGATAAGCTTTCCAATGAGCTATCCCGAGCTAGATTTGGACACCAGGAAGGCAGTCAAAACTCACTTTGAAACTGGCACTGTGCACTTCCTTCAGGCATCGCACGTTTGACATTGGCGCTGTGCACTTGACAGGCAGTGAAATTTTTCACTGTTTCTCTCAAAAAATACTTTCCACCTGTGGGATTTTGATTTTTCACTGATGTAATTCATAATGATGATGTAATTAAAGTGTGTTTTTGTTACCTAGGGTAGATACATCAGATGAATGGCCTAAGTGGCATGTAATGAATCAGTTTGCTTCATATTAGGGATGAGTCAGTTTGACCACCCTAATCTTTAGCTATCAGTTTAGTCTTTTGTGCAACTACTACTCTCATGGATTCGACCCCTGAGGCTAGGATTAGTTGTTTTGAGGCCTATATCATGTAATTTCTTAGTCATTTTATTGGTTGGACTCAGTGTGGATGCTCAGAGCTTGATTGTACACCTTTGTTAGCAGTTTGGCAAGAAATAAATAAGAATTGTAGCTATTTTTATGGGATCCCTGTGGTATGGAGTTCTAGTACAGTTTCCTCTTCTGTGATTATATGTTTATATTTTTTATGTATGCCATCAATCATTTCATTGCTTCTAGTTGAATGTTTCAAGTTTGATAGGTAGAATCCATTGTATTAGTGCTTTCCCTTGGGAAATCATCCACCATTTCATGTTTTCTGCAGTCCAGGAAGGATCCATGATTGTCACATGCGCTTCTTAGCTTCTCACCAGTCTAAAACATCTCACCCCATCAAGCCCAAGAGTGCTAAAGCCTCTGCCTGCCTTGCCTCATAGAACACCCTGCATTTCTGACCTAATTTCCCAGACCTAAACTGCCCAGCTCCTCCTGATCCGGCAAAACCCCTACAAAATCCAATCAAAACTTTCATGCTACTATACCTAGCCTAAAATCCTTTACCTGATCCAGTCATCTTGACTAAGATCCTTCGGAGAGAGCCCTCTACCGGCCTAGTAGGGCTAGCTACTTGGCTAAGCTTGGTTTGTGGTTACCCTGGCATTACCTCCCTTCAGCCTGAGGTCAATTTAGGTGATAACAGATTGATAGTGGTGCCTTAAGGCACTTCACAAGGTACAAAGAAGCTCTCTCTAACTTGATTGAAAAGAAGACGAATATGGAAATTATACTTGGGAATAATGCCACTTATCCCGTGAAAGGAATTGGGACTGTTACTCTTCACTTAAATCAAGGTCAAACTCTTCATTTATAAGAAGTGCTATATGTACTTGATCTGAAAAAGAACTTGGTCTCTATTTCTGCGATGGAGGATAAAGGTTTCAAGGTGACATTCATTGATGGGAAGGTTTGTGTTTGGCAAAGCTACCCAATAGATGCATTCACTCTTGGATTCAGGGTTGACGGTCTCTATCAGGTTGGAGGAAGTTCGTTGGGAGCAATGACTTATGATACTTTTCTTCAATCCAAATTATAGCACCAAAGATTTGCTCACCTTCATTTCAAAGCCCTTCCTGATGTAAGGAAGATGGCCACAGGTATGCCTGAATTCAACTTAGATCATGAAGGTGTTTGTCAAGGTTGTGAAGCTGGAAAACATACAAGGGGACCATTTCCCTCAAGTGAAACTCAAACCATCAATATTCTTCAATTGGTCCATTCTGATCTATCAGGTATGTTGCCTGTGACATCTTTGGGTGGATATTTGTACTATGCTATTTTTGTGGATGACTTCTCTCGCAAAACATGGATCTATTTCTTAAAGAAGAAGGATGAAGTGTTCAAATGGTTTCGCTCTTTCAAAGCCTTGGTTGAGAATCAAATAGGGAAAAAGATCAAAATATTGAGGACCAATAATGGGGCCGAATACGAGTCAAATGAATTCAAAGACTATTGTAGAGAAGCTAGCATTAAGAGGGGGACCACTACTGCATATACTCCTGAACAAAATGGTGTTGCCGAAAGAAGAATAGTACTATCATATAAGCCACCTGTGCCATGCTTCATGACCACGGTCTACCAAAGTTCTTATGGGGAGAATTGCCAACACCGCTGTGTATGTTCAAAATAGATATCCACATCAAGCATTGGGCTTCAAGACACCTGAAGAAGTTTTCACCGGTAAGAAACCCAATGTTTCTCATTTTAGAATTTTTGGTTGTCTCGTATATTTTCATGTGCCAAAAGAGAAAAGAAACAGATTAGATGCATCTGGGAAGAAAGGAATGTTTATGGGCTACAATGAAACTTCTAAGGCATATAGAATCTATGTGCCTGGTCAAAGGGAAGTGGAATTAAGTCATGATGTCACTTTCGATGAAGATTTTGCTCTTAGGAAAGTCTGTAAACTTCCTATCCCTAGGAAGGACAATGATGATGTTGATGCAGAAAAGCAGGATGAACCTCTGTTCGATGAACCGATGCCCAACGTGGAAGGTTCGATGGATCCCATTGATTCACCTCCTAGTGAGCCCACTACTTCAAGAAAAAGACCTTTGTGGCTCAAATATACTCTTGAAGAGCTGAGAAACATATTGCACCGAGGGGGACATTTCGTAAAAGTAAGAAGCCAAATAGGTACCAAGGGTACTTAGCTGCCATGAGTACCATTGTACAATTTGACCCTTGTACATTTGAAGAAGCCTTGAAACACCAAGTTTGGAAGGATGCGATGAACGAGGAGTATGAGTCGATCACGAAGAATGATGTCTGGGATGTGGTTCCTAGACCTAAGGACAAGTTAGTGGTCACTTCAAAATGGCTCTACAAAATTAAACATGAGCTGATGGGAGTGTTGAAAAATTCAAGGCTAGATTTGTTGCTCGAGGCTTCTCTCAAAAGGAAGGAGTAGACTATGATGAGATATTTGCACCGGTTTCCCGATATACCACCATCCGTTCGATCATAGCCCTTGCTGCCTCGCATGGATGGAGCCTACACCAGATGGATGTCAAAACTGCCTTCTTGCATGGTTCGCTTAAAGAGGAAGTTTATGTGGAACAACCCGAGGGGTTTGAAGTTCAAGATCGTGAGACACATGTATGTAGGTTGAAGAGAGCCCTCTATGGGTTGAAGCAAGGCCCTAGGGCTTGGTATGAGAGGATTGATAACTATCTTATGAAGCTGGGATTTACAAGGAGTGATGCTGACCCAAACCTATACTTAAAGGTTGAAAAGGACAGAGCCCTCATTCTGGTCCTTTATGTGGATGATGTCTTTCTGACAGGTGATGACCCTATCATTCATCAATGCAAGAGGGATTTGGCTTCCGAATTTGAGATGAAGGACGTAGGATTGATGCATTACTTCCTAGGGTTGGAGGTCTGGCAAAAGCTAGGTGAGATTTTCCTTTCTCAAGGAAAATACATTGTGAAGCTACTTAAGAGATGTGGGATGGTGAATTGCAAGTCCGTGACTACTTCGATGGAACTCAACTTTAAGAAGCTATGTGGAAGTGTTGCTGGGCCCGGATTATCATCAACTTGTGGGGGCCCTGGTGTTCTTGGTCAACTCCCATCCTGACATATGCTTCGCTGTGAACAAGTTGCGTCAGTTTATGGTTAAGCCTCATCACATTCTTTGGATTGCTGCCAAGAATCTCTTGAGATATCTCCGGGGCACAATCCACTATGGACTGAGATACATTGCCGAGAACTTGAGGCTACATGGATATTCAGATGCTGACTGGGATGGCAGTGTGGTGGATCGTAAGAGCTCATTTGGGTGCTGCTTCTCTTTGGGGTTTGCGTCTATATCTTGGATGAGCTGAAAGCAAAATCAGTTGCACTAGGCATCGACGAGGCCAAATACATTGCTGTGAGTATGGCTTGTTGTGAAGCTGTTTGGTTGAGGACACTCTTCAATAAGCTATTTGAGCACGTGCTGGATACCATCGTGATCTTTTGCGACAACCGGAGTGGGATTTGCCTATTAGAGAATCTCGTGTTCCATGACCACTCCAAGCACATTGATATCGGGTACCACTTTATTCGAGATATGGTACAACGGGGAGCAATAAGACTCCAACACATTAGGACGGATGAACAGGTCGCAGACATTCTCACAAAGCCTTTGGGGAAGGTCAAATTCTTAACCTTCTGAGAGAGACTTGGAGTTGTGGAACAACCCTCTTATGAGGATCTCGTATGAGTTGGACACTGAGCTCTGGAAGCTCTTGAGGGTTTGGAGTACTTCTTGGAGCTATGAGCAACCATATGGTGAGTGGTTCACCTTCCCCTGTGATACCCCATGATGGTTGACATGTGTGTAGGGTGAGTGGTTCACCTTCCCCTACCCAGACACGTGTATGTAGGGTGAGTGGTTCACCTTCCCCTATGATTGACATATGCAAAGGATGAATGGTTCACCTTCTCCTATGACATATGAGTAGGATGAGTGGTTCACCTTCTCTTGCGGATGCCCCAACACACATCTTGTGCATAGAGTCTGGGACTCATGGGAAGTACCTCTCATCTTGCCAATGAGTTGGGAAAAGATGGTTGGGACCATAGCACTATCGATGGGCACATCGTGTACTGCCATACTCCCTATGACTAGGATGCATGGTGTTCAACAACTTGATCTGGGATCAAGGATTGAATTTTGTCAGTGGAGAGTGGTATGATGTTATGACTCACTCTTGATCACTTCTTCTTCATTATTATTTCATGGTTCAGCAGGGCAGTGATGACAGGGATGGTAGAGGATGACAGGATGGCATGATGATGACAAATGGACTGGCAAGTGGGATTCTCCTTAGTTGAGAGGGAGTGTTAAAATTGGCAACTTGGGCCAAATTCCACCTTAGGACAGCTCATATGATGGAGATGATTATTGCAATGGATTCCTCTTTTCGAGAAGTCCAATTTTGATATAAAGATCATCTCATTTTGACAAGCAGAGGTGGAATTTTGAATTTATTCTCTCTCATGCACAAATTGTCAAGGTCGGCCTCAGTCAAATGTAGGCTCATGAAGCCCAATAGATGTGTCTCTTCACCCTCAATGAAGTGTATAAATAGGAGTGACCTCTCTCCTCATTTGGACATCACTCATCTCATCACATATCTCTCTCTCTCCTCTCTTGATTGGTTCATACAACTTGGAGGCAACCTTCTCTACTTCGCATGTTTGAAAGCAGGACGAATTTCTGGGTTTGCTTGCTGGCCGAAAATTTCAGGAAAACAGAACAGTGTTGACCAACATTGACTAAGATGTTTTTAACAAACGTTGACTTTGTTTTTGTGGGCAGAAATCCGATTTTTGAAAGCCGCATTCATTGGCACAATTTTCGAGAAGTTTGGGACAGTTTGACTAGGGTTGACTGCAGAGTTTATAGCAGTTTTTTCTCTCTCCTTTGACTGATGTTTTGGGCTGACTTTGACCCTTTTGGAAGGCCGGATTTATTTGTTGTTGATCGAGTTGCTTCGAGGACATTTTGGCGCTGCTTTGACCACTGTTGACTTTCTGGTTAGGGCTAAAGTTGACTGCTGATTTGATAGGACTGTTTTGGGCAAGTTAATTTGATATTTGTACTCTCTCTCTGCTGAACTATTGAAGAATAATAAGGAGATTTGACCAAAGGGTTTCCCCACATGGGGGTTTTCCTTGGCATTCGCCATATCTTGTGTCCTTTTGTCTTGGCTTGTCTTTTGCACATGTTTTTATGTTCTATCTGCATTTACTGTCAATGTGTTTAAGTTAATGTGATTGCCACTGAATATAATTGGAAATTGTCATTGGGCTAATAAGGAACATTAAAGTAAATTGTGCTAAAGCATAGAACATACCATTGTTATCTAAAATTAACAATGGGCCTCTATGGGAAAGGAGAAACATGGTGGGGATGCCTTGAAAGAGAGAGAAAAAAGGGAAAGGTGCTCATATTGAGTGGAGCAAGGAAAATTGAAGTCTTTCCAAAGGCATGGAGCATGAGAAAAGGAAGCATACCAAGAAAGAGAGGCAATCATGAATGATAACATCCATGATGAGGAAAGCTGATAGGGAAAAGGAGGACACAATAGGGGTTGGATAAGCGAAGTAGCTTCTTTGGAGAAAGGACAAAGGAGTAAGGTGAAAGGATGGAGGATGTTTAAGCAAGGAAGGAAGATAAGAAGCATTTCTTTAGATAGGGAATGAGGGAAGGCCACAAGGAGTCTCATGTGAAGGGAGAGGCTCCAAGTAAGAGGGTTTGAAGGAGATGGAGGGACAATGGGAGGAGGGCTAGGCATAAGGGTAATCTTAGTGGCCAATCAATCCTTATTGCGAGGGTGTAGTAAGAAGGCTCAACCTCTATGTCTAAGGTGCAAGTATAGATGCTTACATATTTTATGAAATGATTTTGAGGTTTGCATGCATAAGGAGGCACAAGACAACAATCTCAGTTGTGGGGAATTGGTTTAAGGTTTCAACTTTAGAATGAGAGGTAGAAGTACCAGGTTGAGCTGTAGCTTCTTGTCTCAATGAAAAAGTGTCAAGTTGAGATGTCAAAACTTGGAAAGGTTTAGAATGTTTGATGCTATAACATGAAGTCTTAGAATCCTTTCTTTGAAGAGCATGAAATTAGATAGTTGCTTGAGTGTTGTGTTTATGATACTAACTCTAGTTGTCTAGTTGAGGGGAAGGGAAAGGTTGGTCATTTGAGTCACTGTGATCCATTGGATGAGAACTTTTGTTAGAAAGGAAGGCCCATGTAATCTACATTGTAAGGATGGAGGTAAGTAATGCTGAATGGCAAGCTCATTTACATTGGCCTTGGTTGAGGTTTTAGCTACTTCTATTTGAGTTGAAGTTGAGAAAGGTTTCGGTTCCTTGTGAGGTCTCTAAGGTTCTTGAGTTCAAGCTCTAAAGTTTGAAATCAATTCTTTTGAGTTTGTTCGAGTTGAGAAGGTTGGTGAGTTAGTCTTGACTCTTTTCATATAGGGCACGTGTTTGTCACTTGTCCTACATGTTATCTTAGGTTGGATGCCGACTTGGATAGGAACGATGGAGGGCCATCTTGTCTTGAGGGTAGAGGCAAAGTCACATGATACCCTTGGAAAGGAACAATTGCTTGTGTCACGTTGAAAGGAAACTCTAGAGATATTCATGGTTAACTTGGTTTATGTTGAAGAGAGGTGTAAGGTGTCTTATGTTTGAAGGCAACGCTTGAGGCATAGGTTGAGGTCGTATATGTGAATGAAATCCTTGGCTACGAAGTTGTCCATGTAAATTTTTGATGGATACATACTTGGATGTGGTTGGAGGTATGTCTACAATGCTTGTTTTTGATACATATAATAACTTTTGACATGTTTTGAGAGAGGAGTTGGTTGGCACCAAGATTGAAAGAGATAGGGGAATTGACCTCTAGGGATAAGGAAGAGGAAGTGACAAAAGGAAGATGGAAACCCTCACTTGAGAAAGGGAACAATTGACTAGTACTCCCCAGTGGAGTTACCAAAATGTAGTGTGATAGTTAAAGTGAGACACTATGCTACCACAATTAGGAAATTGCAAACTTGGTTGCTTAGAAGGGAATGTTGATTTTTGGTAGCATTGGATGTGCTCTAGCCATGAAAGTTGGTGGAGAGGCTAAGGTACATGAGATCTCCAAGACTCAGAAATTGTTTGGGGAAATTCCACCTGGATGGAGAGATATTAAAATAATTAATATTTTTAATGGGGTTCCTAAGTCTAAACTTAGGAAAATTAAAATATTAATGTGTATTAATATAAAATGGGTGAGAAAGTTCTAAGAGACGAGGATCAAGCCAGATCTAATCTTAGTTGTTGATTACGGACTTAATCTCGACTGTTGAATCTTCAACAAGAAAAGTATAAGAGGAGGCTTGAGGATTAGTTGGAGACACACCAAGTTGATCAAGAATTCGATTTTCTGGGGTAGGGTTTGCTGAGAAATCGAGTTAGTGATCTGTTGCAGCGAGGGGTAGTTTGGCAAAAGGCCGAGAATACATATCAGAGAGGCAAAGAAAGTGTCAGAGAGACAGTGTAGAGCCTAGGAAGGCTGACATAAAGGCAGACATGACTGATGCAGAGGAGGCCATCACGGAATACACATAGGGCCAAGAGGCTGATGCAAAGGCAATAGAGGCTGCGTAGAGGGCTGCAGAGCTGATGCTGGGCTGAAGAGGCAGTGTTGAGAAATTTTTGTAAGACAGATTGGGAGCTGAGAGGCAGATGTAGAGCCGTAGAGGGTGACACAGTCCCTGGAGGGTGACGCAGTTCTAGAGAGAAGCTTGGAGCAGATTTCGCTATCCAGCTAAGGAACTGTCGAAGTTGCTGTGGGATCAATCATTTGGTTGCTGATCAGTTAGAATATCTGTATCCGAGGAGAGGTACTTATGCCAAGGAAAATCTATGAAGGGTGAGCCATTTTTGGCACCCTAGTTGTATTTAGAAACTGCATAATAATAAAACCCTCATATCTGCTGCACTGGTTTTCTCGCATTGGATTTTTCCAGGGACGATTATCCAAAAATAACGATGTCCCTTGTGTGATTGTCTCAGTTATTTCAGTTTTTGATCTGTATATGTGTGAAGGTTGCATTTGTGTTTATTTCGGTATTTATATTAATAAATAAATTGTTAATGGAATGAACAAGTAGGAGAAAATAAACCAGATAATGCAGTAGGGATTTCTAATTTGTTAGATTCATAAATTTTCACATGGTATCAGAATGATTGCAGATCACATGAGGACTGAAGACACCAGCAGAAGAAATCTGAAAATTTGCAGGAGAATCAGCTGTCCCAAGAGACAGCGCTGTTCCAGAGCTAAAGCATCAAGGGAAGAAGTGACGCAGTGCTTAGAGGGTGATGTAGAGGCTCAGCCTGCGTCAACATTTCGAGCCAAGGGAAGGGCCAGCGTAGAGACAGAAGGAGGCAGATTAGGCCTACGCCATGCTCGATCATCTTTCTCAGCCAGGAAGGATTGACACCGAGGCCAGGAGGAGCTGATCCAGATCTCCCTGATTGTGCTGAGCCAAAAGGGCTCAGATTCTTCAGTTGCCGGGGCTAAGGGAGTTGTGCAGATTGTGATTTGAGGAGTTGGTGGGATGCTGGTTCTATCAGTACAGAACAGTGTCTAAGGAGATGAAACCAAGGTAGAGGGAAGCACTACCTCGATGTATTTCTAGCTAAGAAATCGAGATTCGAGTTGCAACAACAAAGAGGGATTGGAGTGGATTGATTCAACAGTTGACCGATTTCCAAGAGGGAAGTCGAGACTCAGAGGGAGTCTAGAAGAGGAGCAGAGATGGCAGTGACCAGATTGAGGGATCAGGACAGATTGGATGGTGCTTCCAATTTTGTCATCTGGAAGGCCAGGATCTTGGCAATCTTGGATAAACATCGCATCAAGGACTATGCCTTGAAAACTATGGTTGTCCCTGTTGACCCGAATGCAAATGAGAAGTATGAGGAGGCCATGGCGAAAGCGAAATGCATTATCCTAGACGAGGTCAAGGATCATGTCATACCACATATTGCTGAAAAGAACACATTAAGGGAGATGTGGGAGGCGCTGACCACCTTATACTAGGGCTCTTCCGTGTAGCGGAAGATGTTATTGGAAAATCTGCTGAGGTGATATCAGATGCAGAAAGGAGAGGAGATAGATCACTTCCTCCTCAGGTTGTTGCAAGGAATTTGCGACCAACTAACTTCCATGGGGTCTACACCGGATCCAGAATTTATGGTCAGCACTGCTCTGAATGCAGTCTCAGAGGACCGGGAGACGTTTGTCTAAAGCATCTTGGGCAGAGCAACTCTTTCTAGTTGGGAGGAGATGTGGGCAGCTCTTCGATGGGAAGAGATCAGGAAGTTGACCAAGGCAGGGAGTAGGGGTAAGGGAGTTCGAGTCAAGAAAGAGGAGGAGGAGGATGCAGCTCTAGCATCTGCGAGACAACAAAGGAAGAGAAAGAAGGACATCTCCAAGGTCAAGTGCTTCAACTGTGGGGAGCTGGGACATTATGCATCTCAGTGCCCCAGGAAGAAAGGCAAGGGAGAAGCTTCCGACTTAAAGGCAACTCTAGCAAAGGTGGAGAAGGATGTCGACACTGATGACGATTGTGCCATGAGTGCTCATGCGCCTCTAGAGAAGAGATGGGGTGACATCGAGTTGTAGTCAGTAGGACTACATGCAAGGGCATGATCCTTGAGGTGCCCAAACTCTTGGATCACATCCGGCTACGGGAGCCTTTAGTGACAGTAGCATGATGACAGGGGTCGGGTAGAGCAAAGTGTGGTGGAGCAGCAAGACAGGGCTAGAATGCAAAGTTTTGTAGCAGCGCAGTAGAGGTTGTAGTAGTGCGAGAGGCACATAAGAGGTTGTAGTAGTGCAATAGCAATAGAGGGAGCATGGGTTAGCAGCAGAGGCAACTTCAACATCACGAGGATTCCAGACTGACTGGGATGTCAGTGGTTGGGAGAAGTCAGTTACTTGCTTTTCGGTAACTAAGTTGCAGTGCAACAGTTAGCAGTGGTAGTGCTATGGGCAACATGATGCAGCATGTTGAGAGGGAGCTGTAGTACAGATGTAGTAGTGGCAATGGCAGTGTCATGGGCAACAGTACAGGAAGCAGCAGTGCGGAGGATGTGAGGCAGCATCAACACAGGTACCGATGCAGAAGATTAGTGTGATGTTTCAATGGTGAAGCATTACTAGAGCACATTCCTCGCTAAGAGGGAGTGTTGATTTTTGGTAGTATTGGATGTGCTCTAGCCATGAAAATTGGTGGAGAGGGTAAGGCAAATGAGATCTCCAAGACCCAAAAATCGTTTGGGGATATTCCACCCAGATGGAGAGATATTAAAATAATTAATATTTTTGATGGGGTTCCTAAGTCTAAACTTAGGAAAATTAAAATATTTATGTGTATTAATGTAAAATGGGTGAGAAATTTCTAAGAGACGAGGATCAAGCCAGATCTAATCTTAGCTGTTGATTAGGGACGCAATTTCGACCGTTGAATCATCAACAAGAAAAGTATAAGAGGAGGCTTGAGGGTCAGTTGGAGACACACCAAGTTGATCAAGAATTCGATTTTTTTGGGTAGGGTTTGCTGAGAAAGAGAGTTAGTGATCTGTTGTAGCGAGGGGCAGTTCGGCAAAAGGCCGAGAATACATATCAGAGAGGTAGAGAAAGTGTTGGAGAGACAGCGTAGAGCCTAAGAAGGCTGACGTAGAGGCTAAGGAGGCCAATACAGAAGATGCAGAGGCAACAGAGGCTACTCAGAGGGTTGCAGAGCTGACACTGGGCTGAAGAGGCAGCACTGAGAAATTTTCGTGGGACAAACTGGGAGCTAAGAGGTAGACGCAGAGCTGTAGAGGGTGACGCAGTTCCAGAGAGAAGCTTGGAGCAGATTTCGCTGTCCAGCTAAGGAATTGTCAAAGTTGTTGTGGGATCAATCATCTGGTTGCTGATCAGTTGGAATATCTGTCTTCGAGGAGAGGTACTTCTGCCAAGGAAAATCTCTGAAGTGTGAGCCATTTTTGGCACCCTAGTTGTATTCAGAAACTGCATAATAATAAAACTCTCATATCTGTTGCACTGGTTTTCTCGCATTGGGTTTTTCCGGGAACGATTGTCCAAAAATAACGATGTCCCTTGTGTGATTGTCTCAGTTATTTCAGTCGCTGATCTGTATATGTGTAAAGGTTGCATTTGTGTTTATTTTGGTATTTATATTAATAAATAACTTGTTAATGGAATGAATAAGTAGGAGATAATAAACCAGATAATGCAGTAGGGATTTCTAATGTGTTAGGTTCAGAAATTTTCACAGGGAAATGGGGTGGCCCCTAGTTTTCAGAAGAAATCAGGCAAACTAAGGAAGGATAGAAGTTAAAAGGAGGGGAATAACCCACTAACTTAATTAGGATTAGAGAGTTGATTATGTGAAACCTACGACTATGGTGATTATGATTAGTGGCAAGTTCTCTTAAGTCTTAACAACAAGAAGTAAATATGATGGTGAATTAAGAAGAGCAAAGGGAGCCAAAATAGGGCTCATCCTCCTTTAAACTCTTGGTATATCAACCTACTCACAGGAAAGTAAAGAGAATTGATATAAAGAAAAAGGAAAGAGAGATGCAACCTATCTAATCCCACCATTCCATTCAATGCACACAATGAACATCAAACATTAAATAAATTACTCTTTTACTTTAGTGATAAAGCACATGGAAGGAGGTCCTAGGGTTTATTGACCATCCTAGGTGAACTAGAGTTTTAACTAGCTTTGGAAGTAAATAAGAAGAATGCTACTTGGACTAGGGCAAGAAGCAATACAATAGGTAGCTAGGAGAGGGAAAAGAATGAACTTAGTGCACTTGATTGTGCTAAGGTAATCTTGCAAAACAAACTTGGATATACTATCTACCAATGTAACAATGAAAGATATACAAAAGCAATGAATCACACAGAAAATATAAAACCCTGAAAGGCATGTTTGGTAACCCAAGTGCCCTTAATTTGAATGCACCTTCCTTGCAAGCTATGTTGGAAACCATCGCCCCCTTTAAGTGGTGATGTTGGAAAACCAAGATGTGGGTATGGGATGAAGCTAAAGACATTGTAGAACAACCAATCAATTCAACAAGGATGAAACCAAGCCAATGTAAAGGAGAGTCTATCGAGGAAGTCTTCAAATGGTGGAGGGTTGAATGAAACAACAGATCTAAGATGTCCAAGTCATTGAGAGGTGAGAGGAAGAGAGCTAGATCACAAGTTTGACATTAGTCTAACATAGCAATGACATGTAATATAGTAAGGTTTGGAACCCTTAACAAAGACCAAGAGATGATTTAAATCAGTGTTGATAACATCAATGATTTTTTAGCAATGTGTCGAAAATTACAATTTTTGTGGTGATCTGATTTTTCGGCTTGCAATTTTTCCTTAAAATAAACATTGCACAATTTACTAAAAAATTGTGATTGTTTCGATTTTCACGCGGTTTATTAACAAATCATGGTCTTGAGTCATAATGCCTTCATTTTTTGTCATTTCATTCAACGAGTTGGACTTGTGAGACAATTTGGAGGTAGTTGAGGGTTATTTTGCAATCTTAGAAGGGATTCCAAGGATTCCGAGGGTTGAGCAAGTGGATTTGTCCAACCCCTACTAATGTTATGTAATTAATGGTAATGTTAGATTCTTAAAGTAAGGGATCACTTTTACTTAAATTATTAAAATCACCATTAATTGTTTCAAGATGTTGGAGAGTGGTTCCAATCTTATTGGCTTTCATATGAAGAAAGTAGAATTTTAGGTCCCACTCAAAATCTAGCAAACTTAACAATTTTTAGGATTTGGGAGATTGTAACGTTTCCATTCGATTTTGTCATGTATGAGGGTATGGGGGCATGGCACTAGCATTTAATCAAGAGCACCAAGCCTTCTATATACCTCAATGTTGGTGGTAGTGATTGTTGAACTCCTATGTCACGAACCTAGTAAAAATGTACCCATTACTCAAAACAAAATCTCAATTTGACATGTTAAGCTTATATTATCTTATTTTAATGGTTAGAGGGTGATATTATTATTGATGATGAGGATTCAAGATTTAGTATCGAATTTGATGTATAATTTTTTATTTGGCATCCACTACATCATATATATTAGTGCTTTCTCCATATTTATGTGCCCATGTGTTTATTTGATGTTGTTGTTGCTTTATATGTTTAAAATTTTGAAAACAAATATATTTTGTATTTTTTAATGTTTGCCATGATTTGTCGATTTTTTCGCCGATATTTCAGAGAAGATGTTTTCTGGAATCTAGGCCCTCACCAATTTTTTGCCAATGCCAATATTATCAACGCTAACTTAAATAGATTTGGAAATTCTTGAAGGGTGTAACCGAGTTTTAGGCTAGTTGACGGTTGACCACTGTTTTGAAAAACAACCGACTCCAAACCGACTTGGCCGAGTTGGTCCAAGTCATGCTCCCATTGGGTCGACTCAGCCTTCGAACTGGAACGGCCAGCCGGGTTATTACCGAGTCGGCTGAGTTGTCTAACAACTTGGCCGGCTCGATAATACCCCGGTTAGCTCGGCCGAGTCCAAGCCTACTCGGCCGACTCGGTGACAGCGGCCCAAAAAAGCCAGAACAACGATTTTTTGTTTTTTTTGAAAATTGCTTTTTGGGGGCCCCAAACCCGTTTCTAATTTGCCTTTAGATTCTTTGGAGTCCATTTCCCTCTCCTAAACCCTATAAAACCCACCCAACCCCTCTCATTTCCTCACAACCATCTCATTGCATTTGAGTGAAAGTTTGTGAGGAGTTGTGGAGATTGTTTTTGTAGCAGCAGTGAGGAGTCTTGGGCAAGCACTGTAGTAGGAGTGAGGAGCTTCTTGGGCAGCCATTTGGAGCAGCATTGAGGAGTTGCTTTGTTGGAGCAACCTTGAGGAGGCAGATTGTGCCTAGAGGTATTTTTTTCGCTTGTAAAAATCTGTTTTTGCTTATTAATTTTTATGTGCAAATCTGAAAATTGAAAAGAGTGTTTTTTGTGAAAGAAATGAACATTGAAGCAATGCTATTATTTTTGTTTTCATTTTCAGATTTTTTGCTTTCATTTCCAAGTCAAAAAATGGCACCTAGAGTGAAAGATGTTGCTTGGGCATATGTTGAAATGGTTGATAGTCAAATGCATTGCAAATATTTCCATAGAAAAATTAAGTAAGGTCTTGGGGGCATTAATAGGCTGAAACAACACTTGGTGGGGATTAGAGGCCAAATTACTCCATGTGAATCAGATGAAATTGGGGAGATTAGGGAAAAATTGTTAGCCAACTTTGAGAAGTTTAAAGAAGAAAAGGCTAGGCAAAAAGAGTTAGAGGCTGAAATTGGGAGGAAGAGGAGTATACAAAAAAAGCTGGCTACCAACCCCCATTTTGATTTTGAGGATTCTTCCTCTATCCCTTGTACTGATGCATCCAACCCCTTCCGATATGTTCTTCCGTCTTTGGAGTCTATTCAAAAAAAGGGTAAGGGTAAAATGAAAAAGAAGGGTGATATGAATATCAAAAGTTATTTCACTGTCACACCCTCCTCTCCATTAGATGCATATGGTCCTCAAGCTAGCAGAACTTTGCAGCCCACTTTAGATAACCATTGGAAGAAAGAATTGAGGGAGACTGCTTATGATTACATATGTAGATGGTGGTATGATGCTGATATCCCCTTTAATGCTTCCCGTTCACCATATTATTGGCTAATGTTTGATGTGATACATGCTGCTGGAAAAGGCTTCAAAGGCCCAACTATGCATGAGATAAGGGGTTATCGTTTGCAGAAATAAATTGCCTCCATTAATGAGTATTTGAAAGATTTCAAGGACTTATGGGCAAGAACAGGATGTGCCATTATGTCAGATGGATGGACTGATCAAAGGAACCATACCATCATAAACTTTCTCATCTTCTACCCACAGGGAACGATGTTTCTAAAATCAGTTGATGCATCTAATAAGGTAAAAGATGGACAATTGTTGTTTCAGCTATTGGATGAGGTTGTTGAGGAGGTGGGGGTGGCTAATGTTGTTCAAGTCATCACAGATAATGCCTCTATCTATGTTCTTGCTGGTAAACTGTTAGATGAAAAACACAGAACCATCTTTTGGACCCCATGTGCTGCACATTCCATAGACCTCATGCTTGAGGATATTGGCAAATTAGATTGGGTCAAAAACATTGTAGATCATGCCAAAAGCATAACAAAATTTATCTACAATCATTCATGAATTTTGAGCCTTATGAGGAGACACACAGGGGGCAGGGATATTATTAGGCCTGCCATCACTAGATTTGCTACTCATTTTTTGACATTGCAATCTATGCTTTCGCAACATAGAAACTTGCAAAAGAAGTGAAGAATGGAATCAAAGCTAGTGGTGCCACAAACAGGAAGGCAAAGAATTGAAGAAGAAAGTTAATGAATAAATATTTTGGAGAAAGGCAGCAGAGATTGTGAAGCTTGTTGAGCCACTGGTTAAGGTGTTGTGGGTGGTGGATGGGGAAAGATTGGCTATGGGCTTCATTGATGAGGCTATGGATCAAGCAAAGGAGCAAATAAAAAGGGCATACAAGGATAAAGTGGCTAAGTATGGGCCCATTTGGGCAATCATTGATGAAAGATGGAACAATCAACTCCATCACCATATACATGCAGCTGGGTATTTTTTGAACCCACGGTATCATTATAAAACTAAGGCGACAAGAGCTTTGAAGGGGGGGGGTTAAAGATGGATTGATTGACTGCGTTGATTGCATGATCCCATTGGAGTGTTATCAGCTGGAGATACACTGACAGGCCACAACCTTCAACAATGCCTCAGGTACCTTTGGGAAGAACCTAGCAAAGATTGCAAGGGAAGTAGATGAGCCAGGTAAACAAAAATTTCAATTTTCAAATTCTTAATACTTATTTTGTTAAATCGTTTATAATTTGAAAGGTGGATATAATTTGTAATTTTGTTGAGCTAACTCATTACACTCCTATGTTTTTTGCAGCACAATGGTGGGAGGCTTTTGGTAGCCATTGTCTTGAATTGCAGAAGTTTGCAATTCGTATTTTGAGTCAAACTTGCAGTGCTACTGGGTGTGAGCGCAATTGGTCTGTCTTTGAGAGGATTCACACGAAGAAGAGAAACCGTTTGGATCAAAAACGGTTAAATGATCTAGTCTATGTCCAATACAACCTCCAGCTCAGACGCAACCAATTGTTGAACAAAAGACCTGATTCAGATCCCATTGTGTTGGAAGACATTGATCCAACATCAGATTGGGTAGTGGAGAGTCATCCAACAGAGTTTCATTCTGATGAGGATATTGATTATGATCTACAGACAATAGCATCACTCGAACATAATGTTCAGTTGAATGCAAATCCTGATCCACTTGTACCAGCTTCAGGGCCAACAAGTCCTCCAGTTGCAGGCGCTTCCTCTGCTCAGCCACGACAAAATCGCATATCTCGTCTATCTCAGTTTGCAGCTGCTGCACAGCCTGCTAGTGCTACCACTACTATAGTTGCAATTGGAGATGATGATGAGGAGCCATGGGCTGGCCTGTCTAACTCTGATCTAGAAGTTGAGCCAGATGATCTTGGCTCCTCTAGCAGTAGCCAGTAGTACTGGTCACAATTTACTTTTGTTGTAGAGGCCATTTCTAGCCTCCTTGGTTTTGTGTTTTTGTTTTGATCTCTATATCATCATCATGTATGTATTGGACAATGCATTGGGTGCCATTTTGATATAATGGATATATTCATGAGCCTACTTTAATCATATGTTGTCTTCTATCTATATTCTAATGCTGTGTGTTTGGAAACATGAATGAAAATATTTAAAACTATGTTTTTTTATTAAAAAAATAAGTATTTAATATATTTTTTACAACGACCGATTCATTGAAATCGAGCCGGCTGAGCCGATACCGAGTCGGAGTCTATTCTCGGCCGAGTCGAAGTTTTAAAACATTGTAATCGATAAGGTAATCTTCTCGTATGAAATGGTCTACAGGTTTTGATCAAGGAAGACCATAAGGGTACTATAGGTAATTTTGGAAAAGTAATTGTTTTGATCTATAGGCTACAGGAGTTTTGCATGGCATGATATGGAAAACCCATAGTTCACAGTGCACACCATGCACCAAAAGTAAGGAGAGTTTGACCAAGTAGACCCCTTGAAAAGAGTGCACAAATGGATATGGGGATGTTGGAGACCCAAGGTGAGGCATCTCCTGTTGAAAAATGTAACTAGTGTCGGTCTTCGTAATTGTATTTGAGTCATAATGTAATGTATTTGTCAAAAGAAAGAAAAATAAAATTTATTGTAAAAGAAATTGATTTATCAAAACATGAGTTTCATGCTTGGGTTAATGATTTTTACTTCAAAGCCTCCATTGTGGGCTTCTAGGGTTTATATCAAGGGTCCTTGTCTTTGTCATCATGTAAAAGACCCTTCTTGGGCTTTTATCTATCAAGAAAAAAAATTTATTAGGTCATTTAGGCCTCTTCCACCAAGTCGGTCTCAAAGAAGGACAAGTTGGCCTCATCAAGGGAATTCGACTTCACAGACTCACTATATATTGGCAGCTATTCGATCTTATTTGGAGCATCAACCAAGAAGTTCAATTTGTAGTAGTTGGAGGCAGAAAAGAAGAGTGAAATTCCCAAGAAGAAGGAGAAAGCCCTAGTGAAGAAGGAGACATTTTTCAAGCAAGAAGAAGTTGTTTTTCTCTCTCTATGACTCACACGTGTGAAATTTTGAAGCTGCTGGGGAGGCCGAAATTCAGATTTGTAGTAGGGCCGAAATTCTGCACTGTTGCTGGGTTGAAGCTGCTAGACAAGAAGTGACTGCTGAAGTTTGCATAATCATCTTGGAAGGCTGACTTGGTGGAGGAGGAAGGTCTTTTGGTCTGGTCTAAGGTCTTGGATTGTCTCAAGTTTGATTTGAATTTGCTAGTGGAAGAGTTTGACTGGGTTCCCCTATAGAGGGGTTTTAGCCCTGGCTGGGTGCCTATATTTGGTATGGTTGATCTTCATGTTTTGATTTGAGGATTGCTTGCCGAAAAGAAGATAAAAGAAGAACATAAAGAAAAGTTAATAAGACTACAAAAATATCACAAGTATCGACATAAGAGAATCTTTCTGCCTTTCTGATTTTCTAACATCTCCAACCAACTAGGAACCACATATAGTTTACATAGCTCAAGAATGATCAAATCACTTGGAAGATATCCCAGATTGAGAGCCCAAAGGGTATAGCAAAAAGGCCAAACATGTGACCAAAGGCTGAAGATAAAAGGGGACAAAGGTAAGGAGACCTTATCAAAAGTTCAAAACAGTAGACATTATCTAGACTAGCCATAATTGTGCACATAGGCTAAGACAATGTTATTGGAAGGAAAGTAATCTAACACAAGTGAGTTGTTGCAAGGACAAGTGGAAGGCCCTTGTTATCTACAGTTGGGTCATTTATGGCAAGTGCGAGAAAAATACTCTCCACAACCACATCTGAGGGGGGTGTGTATGAAGAGTAAGAAGTGTGAAAGCCTCACCCTACAAATGGATGGCAACATCTTTATGACCTAGGCCAAAGTATGCATGGGAAACAGTCAAAAGATACAATATGGCAGAAAGATGGCGGCATCTTTATGTCCTAGGCTAAGTATTTGCAGGAAACACTCAAAACCTAAAAGATTCAATGTGGCATAATGAAAGTTAATTGCAAGTCCTGTTGAAACATTAAAGAAGTTATCAGCTTGTGAGGGTTCAAAGCCAGTGGATACAGCTTAATACAGGCATCTGGCAGGGTGTTTGATCTATTTCACTACTACGAGGCCAGATTTGATTATGCAGTTGGGTTGTGTCACAGTTTCTGTGAAGTCCTAAAGGTTTTCATGGAAAGCAGCAAAGAATTCTAAGGTACATAAAGTTCACAGTATATTAAACACTTATCAATGCACAGGCAAAACATGAGAGTGCCAAAAGTAGGAAACTTAGCGCATACTGAATTGTTGCTAGTTGAAGGAGGAGCTGCTAATTACTGTTTTTAGCCCATTTCAAGGATAGATTGTTCAGTTTCTGGGGTAGGATTTAATTCCCGGCAATCATTATCTTGTTCTATGCTGAACATTGGAAGAAGCAAATCTCATTTTTAGTGATTATGATATGCTTGCCATATTTGGTTGGAAAGTGGTCCCTTCCTGTTGTGGCTCTCACCACTGCCATTTCTTGTTCTAGAATTCAACTTGGATCTAGTTCTGTGTGAAGGGTGGAGCCAACTCTTGTAGCTTTCTTCTTTCAATGATAATGCCATGGGCTATATTGGTTTCTCAGGCTTACTAGCTCATTATTCTTTGGGTGTAAAGCTTTTGTTTTAGCATGATAGCAGGTGAGAAGGTTGGGTGAGACCTCACAATAAGAGCGTTGGACAAAGTTGCCTTCATACAATTTGATACAGATTGAAGAGTAATTGGAGCAACACTGTTGAACTTTTCATGACCTTGGTGCCCTCCGAAACAGTATGCATGCTTAAGCTCACTTGCAAGAACCAACTAAAGGGAAAGCTGAAATGTTGAAGGTATCCTCAATTGTCTTAAATCGCAAAATGTTGCTTTTGAGATGCTTAATGGCCAAAGTGAAACTTCATATTCAATAGAATAATAATTACATAAAAGTTTAAAAACTACTTGCCTAAACTGCCTGATTTGTGAGTATTTTTCATGTTAAGCCAAACTGCCATTGTTGTTTTATATAATTGTAACTGTTCAGAGGTTGTGAGGGTTCTACTGGTATAATGTTTTGTTATTGTTATGGGGTTGCTCCTCTTGCCAAATCTGTACAGGGAATATGTAAAATTTAGATGATTGGACCTTCCTAGTCCCATTGACCTATTTTGGTCATTTCTTGACATTCATACAATTTCACTTCATTTCCTTTCATTCCATATGCATGCTTGATGCCATCCGTCCTGTATCAACTGAGATTTATTTTCTCACATTTAAAGGTACTTTTTCATTTTATTTACATTTCTCGTAAGATGAACTTTACAGCACTTCTATCAACTGAGATTTATTTGCTGACATCTAACAGGACTTTTCCATTTATTTTTCTTGGATGATGCACTTTACAGGAATGAACATGGTTGGCAGCATATGTGATTTCTGTGAAGCATTCATATGCCATTCCAAACGCTGCCTCACAACTCATTGCTGTACATGTCCACTAACTGATGCAATATGTGTTGAATGTGAGCGGACTCTTTGGGATCATGGTGGGAGGATGTTCCGATGTTTTTCGTGTGATCAATGGTTGTGTGAGGATGATCAGTTTGAGCATCAAGCTTCCTGCCAACAGCTTGATAGTGAGACTTTTCATTGCTTGTCTTGCAATCGTCTTGGAATATATACATGCTTGCGTTGCAAGATTTGCTTCTGTGATGATCATGTGAAAAGTGTCACTAATGCAACCAAGAAAGGAGAGGTACGGATGTCAGTTCTCATCTCCCAAATGACATTCTAGCCATTCACCCATTTCTTTTCATAGATAGGGATTTATTATTATTATTTGAATTTGGAGTTGGCACTATTATCCATCTGCTAATTACATGTGTTTGTGCATTTTACATATCATTTCTTTGTGAATTAGTTTAACTGGGTTTCCATTTATAAGGAAAGAGACGTGAAACTGTTCTTGTACTGAATGTTGAAGGGATAAATAAACAAAATGACTAATTGACATTTGTTATCTCCTGTCACTCTATAGGGACTAACATGTAAGAAGTGTGGTTATGCTTTGAGAGAGACAAAAGATATGAGTGTTTCTGTTCGGCAACACAAGTTTGGACGCCAGGTAACCTTAATAAGCTTCAACTTCATCATGTTTAACTGTACTTCTTTATTTTGAGGACTTGTTTTTGAAGTATTTTTGTTCTTGTATTGTTGTGCTTAATAAAATAGGATGAACTTTTGCTTTTATGGTATCCATGCACTTTGACATCTCTTGCCTAGTCTTTTTGAACTTATTTACTGCTGTAAAGGAATTTTATTCATTCTGTATGATTGATGCTACCCTATGGATTTCCTTTGATTTTGTGTGCCAAAAATAACAATTAAATACTTGCTGTTGAATCTTGAAACTATTACCTTTGTTTTCTTCTGTTTTTGTATTCAAGATGGAAATTCATTCAAAGTCACAATGTTAGTGCACAAAATAATTACTTTTTTATAGCTACACAATGTCTGGAGTAAACGATTAACTCATGTGAAATAGGAACGAAGAGATGATTCATGTTGGTTAGCAAAACTATATTACATAGTTGTAGAAGACGTTGAAAATAGAATTGACAATTTGACATCCCAAGCTGCTTAGTGGTGATCCTAGACAGGTATTTAACTTGGTGTGTCATCACCCTATTTCTATAAACCCTGAGGCTGCATAATTGCTATCATGGTTACCAGGTTCTACCAGACCCTGAACCTTTCAGATCAGCTGAACTGATCCAGAGTGGACCTCTAAACCTTTCCTTCAAAAAGGCATGGAAAAAAAATCCTTAAAAATGTTTCAAAAGCAAAGTAACTCCTTTAGAGTCCCTATGGCTCCCCACATCACATAACTATACTATATTTATGCATGTTTCTATGATTATTTGAATTTATTCATAATATGTTTAATTTCAAGTATAATTTTATATGTTCCATATTTCTGAACCATTTTCAAACCTTTTGAACTTTTTCTGAAATACTAAACTTTTCCAAACACCCCCCTCCTGAACTGACGAAACTTTTGAACCTGGTAACTGTGATTTTATTTTTACCTGAAACACAATTCCCATCACATTGGGACTTGTTCTGGTCCTGGAAAACACATCAAACTTGGAAACCTCACTGGGAGTGCTTCCAAGGAGGCTGGAAACTCCATAAAACTGTGTAAAAAAACAGTATTAGCAGTTTTTGGCTGTTTCTAGGGTATTTTGGCTCTGTTTCATATTCACTGAATTGTCTAGGGGTATTCAAGGCTTTCCTGCGGGTTTCCAAAACTTGCACAAAGGTTTCGAGAGGTTTCATTGAAGTTTCTTGCTGTTTTGTTGTTCCTTCTGTACGCTTTACCCAAGTTTCCAGCCAACATTGGACATTAGCTGTCCCTATTTTGGAAATCTCTTTTTCTAGTGTTCCTGTTTTTATGTTTCCTATCCTTGGTGCAATATATCATCATTTTTAATGTAATGCTTCATCAATTGAACTCCAGTTCCTCATTTCTTACCTGTTGTAATCTTTTTGTTTCTTTTGTGGATTGCATGTCTCTACTTCGGGTGGGGATCTGTTTTTTTTGCCTAGATGTTTGCTTTTCATGATTGTGAAATGAAATCACTTTAACATTTAAATTCATCAAGGAAAATATTTATCTTTATAATAATAAAATGCAAGTACAGCAATATTGGACACAGCTGCACGATAAGCTTTTTCAAGTTACTAATCATCACAGCGATATTTTCCCCATGTAGCAGGCTCATGGTGAAACGGATTATTATGGGGAATCATCTTTTGGGGATGCATATAGTAATGATTATGCTGGGCACCTCGAAAATGTTTCTGATGAAGAAGATGGTGGCAGTGAAGATGAAGGCTCAGAGGGTGAAGATGAAGAAGAGTACAATGAATATGAGGATAACAGGGCAGTTGTTGGAATGGCTAGTTTAAACCTGAAAGATAAATGAATATTTATTTATTTATGCTTCTCGTAGATGTAGGAATCCATGAACAGAATGTGATGTGGTTCCAATGCTCCAAAAAAAATTGTTTGTTGCTTCTCTTCATATATTTTCTATTTTGTTTAAGGTTTCTATCTGTAGTAATGGAAGAGCTCTTGGTTATGTCATGTTATTTGTCCTGGAGTGTTTTTTTTCCTTTACTATTATAAGCTTGGAGGACTTGTACTATTCCCTATTTTCTGCTGTTATTACTCTTTGTAATTTTTGAAGGGCAATGTTTCTCTGTGTTGCAATTGTTTATATTCATTGACTTTCTTTTTTAACGAAAGGAAAATGAGAGGAAAGCTTATCGCTTTTGTGGTTATTTGTATCTTGAATTGCAGCAAAATTTGTCTGGGTTGTATTTCAAACTTCAACATGCAGTTAACTTGTATTTCAGAAATCAGATTGGATGAGATGTTTCCCATACTATTTTATCAAATGCTTACCCTTGTAAACTTGTCAAGCAAGTCTCAGTGATAATTAGGTCATGCTCTATAGCGTAAATGCATCTTAACTTACCTTTCCTGTTCTTTGTCATTTGGTTTGAGGTGGGGCCTGTAATTCATGCCTGTTACCATTTCTTTTTCAAGGAAACAATCCCCCATGCAAACCGGGGACACTTCCTCACATTCATGGATGGCATCTGTAGTAAACTTGTTAGCATTGACTGGTACACCTCACCCTCCGAGACTCAGCTGCAGACTTTCATCCTTATTGCTGCTGTTGCTGAACCTGTTGACTCTTACCAGAGAAATTAACCAGGGTCGGCAGTAGGACAGCACAGTACTTGAACCTGCTGAGCCACCTCTCAGAGCTATCCCTGTTAAGATTTGTTGTGATGGATGTTATCACTTATTTTCTTAGGCATATACAAACATGTAATTTCTGCATATATAATTTCAGTAATATTTGCCTTATTCCCCTAGGTTTGACGTCTTCCCTTTATCTTTTGGATTTGTTGTTGCACAGATTGTCATGACAACGCTCAGACCGGGGGCTGTCACCTTGATCCCCGATCTTTCCGTTTAACCGTGTCTCCCGCGGCTAAGGGGGGTAGACCCTATGGGAAAATGAATGACCAACTGAGGACGAGTTGAGTTGAGAGACACGAGGGGAAACAAGCACTTAATTGATTTAGAAGTTAATGGACCAGTGCCTTATGGAGTTAATGATTAAATGATTATATGTTGCAGAAATATATACCATGTAAAACAAACATTTATTATCAAATAACCCAAGCAATGCAAGATATCTAGTAAATTCACAATGCTTTAACGATGATCCAACGATTAAACTTAAAGAAAAATTAAATGCTTTAAAAGATCACAGAATTTAAACGTTGATCAGTTGCCACTTTAACATAGCTAACCTTAACTAAACCTTTAAGTGCATTTAGCCATAGAGAAATGGAACATAAACACTGCAAAATTCGCCAAAATGAAATTTTCGAGTTTTTTGTTAAGCCTTCTCAAAATATCTTAGTTTTTTTTTTTGTTTTTTTGTTTTTTTTTTTCCTAAATAAAACAAGACATGAAGACTAAGTAGATAAAACTTTAGATCCAGAATTTGAACTAAACTAAAAGGAAAATATTTACTTCTAACAAAATTAAATAATTCAAAGTTTTATAATTTTTAGGAATTTTTATTGTTTTATATTTTAAAATAAAACTTAAAATTTAATTAAAACTAAAATTAAAGCGTTAAATCTAAAAAATTAAACAAAAAACTAAAACCCTAACTAAAGTCTAAAAAAAATATTTTTTTTTTATGAATTTTATATTTTTTATTTTTAAGTTTAAATGAAACAAAAAACACAAAATAATATCTAATTTAAAACTATCCTGAGATTAAAAATCTAAACAAAAAAAAAATCTAACATTTAACATGTAAGAAACTAACGCATATTATAATTACAACATATACAAAGATTAAAATCGAAATTTGAAGCTTAAACTCTAAAGTAATTAAATCTAATCTAACAAAATCTAACTTTAACACTAACCACGCTAACTATATCAAAAATTTAAAAATCGATTTATTATTATTATTATTATTTTTTATGTCAAAAACATAGTTCATAACAAATGAAACGCTAAGCCAAATAAATTGAATGAAAACTAATTAAAACCTATCCTAACTCTAAACAAAACAAACCAGATGAAAAACGAAAATGCCTAAAACCCTAGCCGCATAGACTTGAAAAATTTTCGAATGCTTTGGTTATCATTTATGCAGGTAGGACGGCACAAGGAGACTGAAAAACCAGACGACAGAGGTTGCTGAGGCAGCGGGGCTATGGAAGGAACGAGGAGCCAGGCGGAATGCACAAATATGCAAGTCTGGAGCAGTGGAGAGTAAGTCTGCGTGAGGTTGCAGAAGATTTGAGGGACTGCGTGGAGGCAGCTGTAATGCTAGAGGTGAAGGGCGGCACGTGAGTTGAAGAGAACAAGGTTGCGCGCAGAGAAATGGTAGCATTGGAGCTGTGCGTGATTTCAGTGTGTTTTGCAGGTATCAGATGCAAGCAGCGTAGGCAATGGCAACGTGAGGAAATGATTTTGTGTGAATGTAGCTTGGAGAAATTTAGATGAGTGAAGGGAGAAGAATGGAACACACTGTTTAAAATGGAATGCCAGATGAGGTATGAAGCTGCGATGGGAGATTTGAGAGCACCACGCGAGGAAGGGAAGGGAGCCACAGGTAAAATCGGATTGCCCGCAAAAAAATTTGAAATTTTTCCTGTAATAAAAATGAAACCTGTAGACAACAAATCTGAAGAAACTGATCAGAGAACAAATGGCCGGAAAAACCCTTTTAAAATTTATCAGGACTCTTGAAATTTTGAATCAGCGGCTTCAGATTGTGAAAACCCCACAAAATTTTTAAAATCTGCACATGCAACCTGTTAAAAAAAAAAAAAACCCAGAAGTAAAATGTGCCAAAAATAAATTGAAAACCCTAAAACCAGCAAAACAATTTATAGCATTTACAACTTGTAGGCTCTAAAGCAGCTAGATTTGTCAGTTATCATCAAATATATTTTCAGAACTTCAGATTTGCTATGAAATGCTTTAGAAATCTCTCATGCAATTCAGAAAACAAACTTAAATAATAAACCCAGGATCGAAACTGGCTGGGCTCTATAAAGAAAATGCTTGCGGGAGTTGGCTGGTTCAGTCGAGAACTTCCCCAAATGTCCACTGATCTTCTTCAATAAGGGTTTCTTGCACAGCTCACTTCAACCATCAATAAAGAGAGAAAAAACAGTACTAGATCTCAAATGCAATGGAGATCCCTGCCATTACTTCAGAAATTCTAATACCATTCAAACCCTAGCAAGTGAACAAGATACCTGTATTCAACAATACTCTACAATAAGCTGTTACTAATGGTTGAAAATAAAAAATATGCAGAAAATAAAATCGCTCACAACACTTCAAGAGAGTAACACCAGCAAGATTTCAACCCCAAAGTCTTTCTTTATTAGCACTATAAAAAGTTTACAAGAGAGCTTATTCAGCACAAGACTCACAGATCGAATGATCTCAAATGACCCCTAGCATCCTATTTAAAGGAAAAATTCCCAACAACGAGTTCGAGTGATCCATGTCAAAATGATCTCGACCGTCGATGAGGATCAAGATATCTCTTAATTTTATCCGTCGAATTTTTAATGCATTAAAAAATTGAAATTTTGCATTTATTTAATAAAAAATATTATTTTATTATTTTCTAAGTTTTTATTCTATTTTTTACTATTATATTATTATATTATTATTATTATTATTTTTTTTTTTAAATGAATCCTCGAACTTAGCGTTTGGAAAAATTACCTAGGACCTAGGACTTAGGACTTATGAGGGGATTAAAACATTTTCTAACCTTCAAGACACTTTACATCATGAATTTTACAATTTTACATCTTAAGGGGGGAAAACCCATTAGAAAAAGACCCTCATAGACCACCCGGTTCTGCAACCAAACATAATCTAGTAGATCAACACACTAGGATTCTCCTAAGATTCTAATGACAAAATTCATTCCGGCTTTGGGTTCAGGTTGAAGGAAAACTCTGCCGATCATGGATCGGTGAGACAAAAAACCTTCCGGAACGTAGATTATCACTAGAAAATTAGGTCCACCTAGGCAATTTACATACATGACTTAACTCTGCTAAGATTATTTACGATTCAACATGCAGACTGGGTTTACAACTTAATATGATCAAGTCAATAATGACTGTCGAATGGCATGAACACGTCGATCAAGCGCTGTCCCTTTTTGTGAAGAAAAGGGGGTGTACTGCCTATGGGTAGTTGACACGTAGTGGTCAACATCTGGCTCTACTTGGGGACACGTTGCTGCACTGTAGGAATGTGCGAATCCAGAATTTGCACCCATGCAACACACAGTAGAAATAAGTAGCGTCCGTTCAAAAATCATCATATAACATTTAAGCACATGAAAGATAGAAGCTCTTCATTTATTAACAAGGAAAGTAAATCTAATCCTAAAACATAAATAAAATGCTGAAATAACAAGGAGTAGGGTTAGAAATACAATACAAAGGATGCCCTATGGCATCAGATATCCTCTTTGAAGAACAACTTGAGCATTTGGCCATTTGCAGGTAGATCAAGTAGTTCGCCATCCAATCTGCTCAAGTGGAATGAGTTTGGTCCAACTACGTCTCGAATGATGTACGGTCCCAGTCACAAACTATCAAACTTCTTATGTTTTCCTAGTTTTTCATTCTTGCGGTCCCAAAGCAGTACCATATCTCCCACCTGCAAAGATCTAAATCGAGAGAATTTATCAAAGCTTTTCTTAATGTCAGATTGATTTTTACATATAGCATCAAAAGCTGTTCTACGAGCTTCATCTAACTCCACAATCTGATCTATTCTATTCTGAACAAGATCTTTATTAGCAGAAAAATTCTGAAGGAGCTGATAAGCTGGCAATTTTAGGTGCACAGGTAAGGTTACATCCAAGCCATAAACTAATTCAAAGGGAGATTTACCAGTAGCTTTCTTCTTAGTGATTCTATCTGCCCATAAAGCATACTTGATTTTGCTATCCCACGATCTCTTATTATCTCCTACTATCTTCTTGATAATGGTGATGAGATTCTTGTTACTTGATTCGGCCAGACCATTACCTTGAGGATAGTAATTTGACGAATGAGATAGGGCAATACTATACTTGAAACAAAAAGATGAAAACTCTAAGGAGCTAAAAGCTTTGGCATTGTCAGTAGTGATCTTAGCAGGGACACCAAATCCAGTAATGATATGATTTTCAGTGAAATCCATAATAACCTTTTCAGTGGCATTCTTAGCAGGGATGGCTTCAACCCATTTAGTGAAATAATCCGTAGCAGTCAAAATCCATGAGTAGCCATTACTAGAATTTTCATGGAACTTCCCTATGAAGTCCAAACCCCAATGCTGAAAAGGTGCCTCTACAATGACAGGTTGTAGGGGCAGGGCAGCAAGCTTCTGTTTCCTAGTGAACAGTTGACAGGCTTGACAAGTTCTAACGAATTTGTGCACATTAGAAAAAATTGAAGGCCAATAATAACCAGCTCTCAGGATCTTGTGGGCAGTAGTTCTAGCGGCATAATGACCACCACAAAATCCTGAATGAAACTCAGAGATTAATTTCTTGGACTCAACGTCATCAACACACCTAAGCACTATGCCTTTGGGATTTCTCCACCCAAGGCCATCCTTCATAAGGCAGTACTTAGTGGCTTTTAGTCTAAGAGCCCTTCTCTGATGAGCAACTAAATGGTTAGGACATGCAAGATTCATTAAGTAATAAACTATGTCCTTGTACCACTCATGCTCTCCTAATCTTTGCAACTCAGGCGAAGATAGATCGTTAATACAAAACAAACAAAGAGTCTTTTCATTACTTCCAGTCAACATTTGAGCCAAACCTTGGCCTTTAACTAGCTTGGTGGGTCTGATCTGTAAATCATATTCTTGTATTTTAGTAACCCATCTAGCGCGAGTCCCTAAACAATCAGTTTGAGTTAATATATATTTAACAACAGAATGTGGGACGAAAGCAATGATTTTAGAATAACCCACATAAGTTTTGAAGTGCTTAAGAGACTTGACCAAGGCATAAGCTTGCTTTTCCATGGTATTGTATTTCAATTCAGAATTTTGAAGTGCTCTACTCATGAAAGCAATAGGCTGCTCGTGACCATCTTTATTCTTTTGTAGCAGGACACCAGCAATGGTATCTTCGGAAGCGAAAGAAAAAATCATGAAATCCTTGGAATAATCGAGGCTAACTAAGACAGGAGCTCTTGCAATAGCACATTTGATTTCTTGAAAAGCCTTTTTGCTATCTTCTTGCCAAACAAATTTTGCATCTTTCTTTAGAAGACTTTGAATTGGCTTAGCTATTTCTGCGTAATTTGGAATAAACCTTCTGATAAAATTTGCCTTTCCAAGGAAAGACTGAAGGGATTTGAGGTTATGGGGAAGGGGAATCTTTTGGATTGCTTCAATTCTTTCAGGATCAATCTTGATTCCATCCCTAGAGATGATATGGCCCAGTAATTTCCCTTCAGTTATTCCAAAAACAGACTTAGCTGGATTCAAAGAAATCCCGTATTCTCTACATCAATCGAAAACCTGCCTAAGATGATTTACATGACTGATACCATCTTTATAAAATACAGTAAGATCATCTTGATAAATCTCAATAAATTTCCCGATTAATCCCTTGAAGACATAATCCATTGCCCTTTGGAATGTTGCCCAAGCGTTTATTAATGCAAATGACATTTTGATGTATTCGAATGTACCCCATGGCGTGGTGAATGTGGTTTTATGACGATCTTCCTTTTTAACCCATACCTGATTGTACCCAGAAAAACCATCTAGTAACGACATCATTCCAGAACCGGTTACTCTTTGCAACAAAGTTTCTATGTTTGGCAAAGGGTAATTATCCTTCTTGCATGCTAGATTAAGGTTTCAGAAATCGACACAAAACCTTATTGTACCATTTTTTTTCCTAACAATCACCAGATTTGAACACCATGTCGA
The DNA here is from genome assembly GCA_000404065.3 of Pinus taeda. Lineage (NCBI taxonomy): Eukaryota > Viridiplantae > Streptophyta > Pinopsida > Pinales > Pinaceae > Pinus > Pinus taeda. The sequence goes on from APFE031160909.1 coordinate 183,953, forward strand.
ATGCCTAGTTTGAGCGATAATTCCTGCTGCAAGCATTTTCGCAAGCTCTTTCTGAACTAAAGGGGCTAATTTAGGATTAATTTGCCTAAGTTTCTGGCGAAACGGTTTAACATTTTCATCTTTTAAGGGGATAGTATGTTCCATGACATCTTCCCTATAGCCCTTTAATTCATCATATGAAAAAGCTAAAACATCTCGATATTCGCGAAGTAAATTAGTTAACTTTTTCCTTTCCTCCACACTAGTACTTTTACTGATTTTAACAATTTTTGGGTTTTCAGAAGTACCAATGTTTATCTCGAGATATTCGCCTGGGTCCATCTTATTTTCTTCTCTTAACTTCGTGGCATCATGCCGGTCAAAATGTTGCTCTAAGGCAACCACATTCCTAGGAGTAGGATTTATGATATGCTCATGATTTAAAGATCCATCCTCCTCAGAATTTATCCGGAAATCCTCAAACTCATCCAAACTATTAAGAAAACGAATGACTTGCTTTTCATCATTGAAGCCCTGCCAATGCTCTGAGTTATCTAGAACAGATGGTCTAAATATTACTTCCATTTTGATCTTATCATTAATTAGCTCATCAGATAACTGGAAAGTAGTAGCAGCTACGACAAGTTCATCTGCCAGACTATTTTTCTCTCTTGGGATAGCTTTAAGGTCAAAAGCATCAAAGTGCTCCATATTATCCCACACAGCATTTCGATAATTCCTTAGTCTTTGATTTTTGCATGTGAATTTATTTTTAAGCTGCATGATAACTAAATCAGAATCCCCCTTAATGCCAAGCAATTTAACCTTCAAGGATTTTGCCAATTCAAGCTCCAACAATATAGCCTCATATTCAGCGACATTGTTGGTTGCTTCAAATTCTAATTATAGACAAACTTGAAAATGTGATCAAGGGGAGATTTAAGCACTATTCCAGCACCTTTACCATGCCTAGACGATGCACCATCGAAGTACATATACCAAACTCTATCCTTGAGATTCTTAATCTTATTATCGAGAGGAACTATGAAGTTAGACATGATGGCATAGTTCCCAATGTTAGATTGCTCTTTGATTATCTCATTGTGAGGTCTCTTAGGATCTTCGACATGAAATTTCCTTTCGGGCTCTCTATTTAGTCTTACAAAACCATCACCCCTAGGAGAAGGAATCATAGCATATGACCAATTCATTTGAATACTTCCTCCTAGATCAGAGGCCCACTTTCTGGATAACAACATACTCCAGGCATTAAGCACATCCACAACAACAATATCCATGACAATCATGATGTCTGGGTAGACTGATAGATGAATTTGCAAATCTTTGATTAAACCATGCACTTCAATTTTCTTAGAATCCATGGCACATGTTATAGTAGGGTCTAGAAACTCTTAAGTTAAGCTGTTCCATGACCTTTTTAGTCATTACACAAGCTGATGCACCAGAATTCAACATGCAATTATTCAATTTATATCCATTAACCAACAAGGTGATAAAGAAAGGTTGGTGATCTTTGTTATTAGCATCTAAGCTTTGCAAATATATGGGAGCATCATGATAGTCAACTTCTCGATTCTTCTGTTGAGAAATATTTATTTGAGGACCTTGGATAGCTTTTTAGTAACTTATCTCTTTGGGAAGGGATTTTAGCAATCTTGGAGACAGGAACCCAGATTTTGGCATTATTAAACCAACTTCTCAAATCGACATCAAATCCAGAGTTTAAACCGGGGTTAAAAGTTCGAGGGGGAACTTGATCCACGCTTTGATCTTTATCCCTTCTCTGGTAGGTCAAACCTTTATATCTAACAATTTCCAAGATTTGCTCGGGAGAGGGTTTTTCACCATATAACCTAGCCAAAATGTCATCTTCATTTTCAAGGTTATTTATACTAAAAGATGATGAAGGATTCATAACATCACGACTATTTTCCTTGACCTCTATCAAGTCATCCATAGAAAAAGGAAACTTGCTACCTACCACATTTATTTGATCACCTGTGCCAAACATCCCGTTATCTAAGATTCTTCTAACGATAGGGCAAGTGGCTTCTTCATGAAGAGCATCACAAACCCGACAATAAGGAGGAGCATTATCAACCAAATTAGTAAACGGATTAGGGGGTCTCTGCTCACTAGATTGACCCTTCTTTTGCCAATTGTTATTTCTGTTATTATTATTTCGAGGCTGGAAATTTTGCATTTGCGTTCTTTCCATTTGGACCAACCTATTCTGCAAAGTGGCCATTTCCTTAGTATGATTAATTTCCATGGTTTCAATCTTTTGAAGCAATTTGAGAACAAGCTCGCTTTCAGGTTCTTGAACTGCTTTTCCTTTAGGTTCTTTTAGTTTCGTAGCAGCCCTATCGAAACTTGGGATCTTAGACTTCACAGATGCTGCCTTGTCCTTTTCAAGTTCTATAGCTAAGGCTTGGCAATCCCTATAATCATTAAGCCTAGCACGCCTTAACTCATAAGATGGCTCAGGACTAAAGGCATCAATGTAAAAATCTCGAAGAGATTTGTCGGTAGGTTTGTAGTCTTGAGGTAATTCTTTAATAATATCATTAAACCTTTTATTAAATTCTTCAGCAGTTTCATTCTCTCTCTTTTTGATTATGCTGATAGCTTTCACAAGGTGTCTTTCTTCTCGCTTATCTCCATACTTTTCCTTAAAGACGTTAACAATCGATTGTAAGGAATCAAATGAATTTTGAGGCTTTTCTGTAAACCAATCTAGAGCATCTCCCTCCAAAGTCAGAACAAAAAGGGTCATTTTAACATCTTCATGATTAAAATCAGCGACCCTTGCGTATTTCCCCAACCATGAACTAAAAGCTTTCAGATGTGAATTAGCACTGATTGCGTTATCTCCCTGAAAGATAGGCAATTTATCCATTCCATGTTTTGGAATATCATTGGGATAACCCTGAATATTAGCAAAGTTACATGGGTTGAATATGTCCATGATGTCGTGCTCAACTGGACTAGTAAAAAGCAAATGGATATCAGAGAGGGCTTTTTGTCCGAGGTTAACAAGAAGTGTACGAGAAGAGAGTTTGTGTAATTGCACCCTGAGGGCCCTTTCAGGATCGGGAGCAGGATTGCACAGACTGCTTGGATGTCTTCTAGTATACACCCTTGAAGATAATATATGAAGTGGAGTCGCCACCCGGGCAGGAAGTAAAAGACGGAAAAACTTGAAAGGAAAGGACCCAGGACAGAAAAACTCTGTCCCCGGCAACGACGCCAAAAAATGTTGTCGTACAAATTGTCACGACAACGCTCATACCGGGCGCTGTCACCTTGATCCCCGATCTCTCCGTTTAAGCCTGTCTCCCGCGGCTAAGGGGGGTAGACCCTATGGGAAAATGAATGACCAACTGAGGACCAATTGGGTTGGGAGACACGAGGGAAAACAAGCACTTAATTGGTTTAGAAGTTAATGGACCAGTGCCTTATGGAGTTAATGATTAAATGATTATATGTTGCAGAAATATATACCATGTAAAACAAACATTTATCATCAAATAACCCAAGCAATGTAAGATATCCAGTAAATTCATAATGCTTTAATGATGATCCAGCAATTAAATTTAAAGAAAAATTAAATGCTTTAAAAGATCACAGAATTTAAATGCTGATCAGTTGCCACTTTCACATAGCTAACCTTAACTAAACCTTTAAGTGCATTTAGCCATAGAGAAATGGAACATAAACACTGCAAAATTCGCCAAAATGAAATTTTCGAGTTTTTTGTTAAGCCTTCTCAAAATATATATATATATATATTTTTTTTTCCCAAATAAAACAAGACATGAAGACTAAGTAGATGAAACTTTAGATCCAGAATTTGAACTAAACTAAAACCTAAACTATAAGAAAAGAAAAATTTTTGTCTTTTTCAAAGTTTTATAATTTTTAGGAATTTTTTTATTGCTATATTTTAAAATAAAACTTAAAATTAGAATTTAAACTAAAACTAAAGCGTTAAATCTAAAAAATTAAACAAAAAACTAAAACCCTAACTAACGTCTAGAATTTTTTTATTTTTTATTTTTTTTTATGAATTTTTTGTTTTTTGTAAGTTTAAAATGAAACAAAAAACAAAAATAATATCTAATTTAAAACTATCATGAGATTAAAAATCTAAACAAAAAAAAAATCTAACATCTAACATGTAAGAAACTAACGCATATTATAATTACAACATATACAAAGATTAAAATCGAAATTTGAAGCTTAAACTCTAAAGTAATTAAATCTAATCTAACAAAATCTAACTTTAACACTAACCACGCTAACTATATAAAAAATTTAAAAATCGATTTTATTATTATTATTATTATTTTTTATGTCAAAAACATAGTTCATAACAAATGAAACGCTAAGCCAAAGAAATTGAATGAAAACTAATTAAAACCTATCCTAGCTCTAAACAAAATAAACCAGATGAAAAACGAAAATGCCTAAAACCCTAGCCGCATAGACTTGAAAATTTTTCGAATGCTTTGGTTATCATTTGTGCAGGTAGGAAGGCATAAGTAGACTGAAAAACCAGACGGCGGAGGTTGCTGAGGTAGCGGGGCTATGAAAGGAACAAGGAGTCGGGCGGAATGCACAAATATGCAAGTCCGGAGCAGTGGAGAGTAAGTCTGCGTGAGGCTGCGGAAGATTTGAGGGATTGCGTGGAGGCAGCTGTAATGCTGGAGGTGAAGGGCGACACGTGAGTTGAAGAGAACAAGGTTGCACGCAGAGAAATGGTAGCATTGGAGCTGTGCGTGATTTCAGTGTGTTTTGTAGGTATCAGATGCAAGCAACGTAGGCAATGGCAGCGTGAGGAAATGATTTTGTGTGAATGCAGCTTGGAGAAATTTAGATGAGTGAAGGGAGAAGAATGGAACACGCTGTTTAAAATGGAATGCTAGATGAGGTATGAAGCTGCGATGGGAGATTTGAGAGCACCACGTGAGGAAGGGAAGGGAGCCACAATAAAATTGGATTGCCCGCAAAAAGATTTGAAATTTTTCATGTAATAAAAATGAAACCCGTAGACAACAAATCTGAAGAAACTGATCAGAGAACAAATGGCCGAAAAAACCCTTTTAAAATTTATCAGGACTCTTGAAATTTTGAATCAGCAGCTTCAGATTGTGAAAACCCCACAAAATTTTTAAAATCTGCACCTGCAACCTGTAAAAAAAAGAAAAAGAAAAAGAAAAAAAACCCAGAAGTAAAATGTTCCAAAAATAAACTGAAAACCCTAAAACCAGCGAAACAATTTACAGCGTTTACAACTTGTAGGCTCTAAAGCAGCTAGATTTGTCAGTTATTATCAAATATATTTTCAGAACTTCAGATTTGCTATGAAATGCTTTAGAAATCTCTCATGCAATTCAGAAAACAAACTTAAATAATAAACCCAGGATCGAAACTGGTTGGGCTCTACAAGAAAATGCTTGCGGGAGTTCGCTGGTTCAACCAAGAACTTCCCCAAACGCCCATTGATCTTCTTCAATAAGGGTTTCCTGCACAACTCACTTCAACCATCAATAAAGAGAGAAAAAACAGTACTAGATCTCAAATGCAATGGAGATACCTGCCATTACTTCAGAAATTCTAATACCATTCAAACCCTAGCAAGTGAACAAGATACTTGTATTCAACAATACTCTACAATAAACTGTTACTAATGGCTGAAAATAAAAAATATGCAGAAAATAAAATAGCTCATAGCACTTCAAGAGAGTAACACTAGCAAGATTTCAACCCCAAAGTCTTTCTTTATTAGCACCAGAAAAAGTTTACAAGAGAGCTTCTTCAGTGCAAGACTCACAGATCGAATGATCTCAAATGACCCCTAGCACCCTATTTAAAGGAAAAATTCCCAATAGCTAGTTCGAGTGATCCATGTCAAAATGATCCTGACCGTTGATGAGGATCAAAATATCTCTTAATCTCATTTGTCGAATTTTTAATGCATTAAAAAATTGAAATTCTGCATTTATTTAATAAAAAATTATTATTTTTATTATTTTTAAGTTTTTATTCTATTTTTACTATTTATTATTATTATTATTATTATATTATTTTTTTTTTTTTAATTTTTATTTTATTATTATTTTTAAATGAATCCTCGAATTTAGTCTTTGGAAAAATTACCTAGGACCTAGGACTTAGGACTTATGAGGGGATTAAAACATTTTCTAACCCTCAAGACACTTTACATCATGAATTTTACAATTTTACATCTTAAGGGGGGGAAACCCATTTGAGAAAGACCCTCATAGACCACCCGGTTCTGCAACCAAACATAATCTATCAGATCAACGCACTAGGATTCTCCTAAGATTCTAATGACAAAATTCATTCCGGCTTTGGGGTCAGGTTGAAGGAAAACTCTGCCGATCATGGGTCGGTGAGACAAAAAACCTTCCGGAACGTAGATTATCACTAGAAAATTAGGTCCACCTAGGCAATTTACATACATGACTCAACTCTGCTAAGATTATTTACAATTCAACATGCGGACTGGGTTTACAACTTAATATGATCAAGTCGATGATGACTCTCGAATAGCATGAACACGTCGATCAAGCGTTGTCCCTTTTTTCAAAGAAAAGGGGGTGTACTGCCTATGGGTAGTTGACACGTAGTGGTCAACAAGATCAATACATATGACAGCGACTATGCAATCATTCTTTTATGCCCATGTTGCTCGAATCTGTTAGGAAAGAAATTGTTCAGATACAAGTTGGGGTACGATTGCATACAAAATATTAATATACACACAAATACAGATACGAGAATTGCATCAATACATTGCAAGGAAACCAAAGATCTCAATTTCTTCTCAATGAGAGAGATAACTCATTGTGGTCCATTGTTAACCTGAGCACACCCTAGTTTGCACTAGGTGGGTATGAATTTTGCTCATTTATGCACGCTGTTTGCTATTGCCATATTTGTAGTTAGTAATTGGAACTCATGATGCTTGCAAACCAATTGTGTGGGAGATTCTTTTTGCTACTAAATTGTGGATGTCATCTACATTCTTTATCTATGCAACCAGTTTGTTAAAAGCAGCCAACATGCCTTTAATGCAATTGTAATTTATCTTTAGTTGTTAGAATTCCATTTGATTGCCAACTATATCTAAAACACTAATAAACAATTCATATTTTTTCCTTGAACAAGTTTCATGTGTCTTGCATTTCCTTCGTAGATCATGACTAGAAATTTTGAGTTATTGGTGATAGCCATTTGGCTACATTTCAACCATTCGCACATTCCCGACAAGTTTACAGGCACGACCGTTTACATTATTGACTGGGGTAGTGGTCAAAACAGACTCAAAGCACATGTGATTGGTCAAATTTGTTGAAAATCATGTGGGGGCTAAGCACGCAGTGTAATTTTGGCTTGAAATTGCATTATTGGGGATAACACACGAGTGCCACAATATTTTAAAAAATGCACGTGGACAGGTAGGAAACCACAGGCAGGTTGGATATATATATATATATATTAAATTTTGTTTTAAATTCTCTCCTTCAATAACTAAGTTTTGATGGGAAATGAACCCTCTAACAAAGAATAAATTTCTCTTTAGTAAAGAAGTTATATGAAAACTTTTAAGTTAACATAATTAAAAAAATGAAAGATAAATGACAAATAATCGACTTCCAATTTAATTAAAAATAATTAATTTGTCATAATTTTTAGAATGCAATTTTATTTATTTATTTATTTCTTCCGAAGAAAGAAATCAGCTTCCCATTCCGAGGAAAGAAATTGGCTTCCCTCTTACCCTGTGGGTTAGAGTGAGGTTTTTGGTACTAGGTTTGCCCATAGGGATACTCACTTAAGAGTTCAGAAAGCTCAAAGCCAGTACAACAACAATATTTATCAAGGAATCATAACTCATCATGTTACTAGCAGGGATTTGAACCTGGGTGGGGAGGATAACCACCATTCTACCCCACCACTCGAGATAACCCCAATTGACAGCATGCAATCTTATTACATGACAATTTTTTTTGTTATGTTTATTTTTTTGTCGAGTTCTCTGTGTTCTCTAGAGATGACAACAGAGTTAACTTTTTGCTTGAGAAACCACGACCCAGGGGCATCTATGCTGTCAAAATCACTTGGGGATTGCACCCGACCAAACCCACACCAACCCTTAACATCACTGGATTTTTGTGCACGAAGTTTCGAACTGGTGACCTTCATGTCACTGAGTAGCTTAACAATACACCCCATCATCATCTATTCTATACCCCATGGGCTTTTTATGTTTATTTTTAATTTACATACAAACTTCTATTTCAAAGTAATGTTGGAAAATTTACAAAGTTATAGAGCATAGGGGTTTCTAACACTAGGGAAATCAATCTCTCCATAAATGTTCAAAAGGCTTGCCACATTGGCAAACCAAGCTTTGCCATTCAACCATATTATCAAGAAAAATGATTTAATAAAGTTCATAAAAAGTAATGTTGTCTATGGATCACATAAAACTTTATGGTTGGGTTGGCTAAAGATTTTCCTTACTTCGTATTGCTCTGCGTAATAGAGCCATAAAACAAGAACATAGACATAATTAAAAGACATCAAAGATGGTAGCACTTTAGGGAAGGGCTTGAGTGACCTTTATCACTGAACTTGGTATTTGCGAGTTGGGTGTGCTGACCAAGTTGGAGGAAGGCAAGAGAGGGTCCTTTGTGATGAAAATGGGGTTGTCCTGTGATTCTTTGGAGTCCATGATTCATCTCTATCCTCCGCACACTACCTGTTTCTTGCTTGACCTCTGGTTATGGTGAGCTTAAAGATGCCTTTGACAAAGGCTTCAACTTGCCATTAAATAATGGGTTGCTTCCTCAACTTAATGATTTTTGATCTCTTTGGGGCTATTGCATGTGCTAACATGGCCTTTATGTTCCAACACATTTTGATGAGCCTAAAAAATATTCTCTCATGTTCGAGTAGTTATTGCATCATGCACCCATTCTTGAGTCTCAACCAATAGTTGCTTCGAATCCATGGCTTCCCTAAGATGGTGCACTGTCGCATCAATCTTGTCCATGACCGCTTCACCCTTTGCCAGACACCCATAAAGAAACTAACCGCGAACACATTTCATTTCATGTTAATCCATGTTACGTGCCTCAACCAAGTCTCTCTAGTGCATGCTACAATCTTGGAAATCAACATCAATTTCTTCCCCTTGTTATTTTGTTGCCTAGTTGGAGCCATGACCCTAAAACACCCAACCCTTAAGAAATTCTTAAACCAATCCTCTACCCTCTGAAGGCTCTTTTTGCAAGAATCACAACCACTATTGAAAATCCTAGGAATGTAAATGAAGTTGAGCATAGAGTGGTCTCCTAATACATCTCTACTCACCTCCCTTGACTGCAAATGTCTCATCATTTGGAGAATTGGATTGCACACTATTCATTTTGAGTTAACACCTTCTTATCATGGAACAATTACTTTAGAGATCCATATAGCCCAATTTTCATTAGCAGTCACATAAGACATTATTATCATGACAATAACTCAAGAAAGAACATAGACAAAAGATGCAGAAGACAAGCCAAGAGAAGAGTGCACATGGATATGGCTCAAGCCAGGGAAAAACCCCGAGACGGGAAAAACCCTTGATCAATTCATCTAATTATTAATATCAAATGTTCATTAGAGAGAGAGAGAGTACAATGACTAGAGACAAAATGCCTTGTCAATTTGAGGATCCAGTATGAATGACTTTGGACAAGAGAATAACCCAAAACTGCAATGATATCATTCTGTCAACAATGGTAAGCTAGGGTTTCTTATAGTCCCTCTTGTTCCATTCAATTGACCTAGAAACTCTCCATTCAACTGCGACTTCCCTTGTTGAGCAAGAGGCTATCCATAGATGGCTCTTAGAGTTGATGTGATCCTGAAATAGGCTTCAGGTCCACTCTGTTCTGACTTGGTGCATGCCTGCGGATACATAAAGGAAGAAGCTCAGAGTTATGCCCAAATCTGACCAGACCTTCTGAACTTAAATTTGGTCCTAAAGTGACAGAATTTACTCATCAAAATTTGCGACTGATCATCTGTGGGAACTCGACCCTAATGCAAGGAATAACCCAAAAACAAATCCTCCTTTAACTGTCTAGACCAATGAATGTACTTGTTGGAGAGACACGACCCTAGTGCAGAAGATAACTTACACCCAACCAATCCTTCGACCTCGTCCAAGACTACGTCTGCCTTAGTCATATTTTCCAGCAAGTTGATGTGTACAAAATGAGGGAGAAGGCTCCTCTATATATACAATTCGATAGTGGTGAAGAGACGTGACTATTGGGCTTGATGAGCCGACATAGAGGAGAAGTCGACCTAGATAATTTACGTGAGAAAACATAAATTCAAAAATCCACTTTTCCTTATCCAGATTTGACGATCTTTAGATCGATTTTGGTCCTCTCAAAAAGAGGAATTCAATGCTGTAATAATATTTCCCAAGGGCACTGTCCAAAGTGGAATTTGGCCATAGTTTCCAATTTTAACACTCCCTCTCAACGAGGAAGAATTCCACTTGCCAATCCATCCATAATCAATCATCATGCCATCCTGTCGTCATGTATCATCTCTGACATCTTTTCTCTTCTTGGCTGAACCTTGATGTAATTATGAAGAAGAATTCATCAAGAGTGAATCACAAGACCTTGCCACTCTCCTTTGACAAAAGTTAGTCCACATAACCAAAGGGTGAACTCCAATTAGATTTGATCCTAAGTGATCAAGTTGAAGAAACACCATTCATCCTAGACATAGGGAGTACGACAGTACACGATGCATCCATCTGTAATGTTATGGTCCCTATCCACTTTTCCCAACTCATTGACTATATTGAGAGTTACTTCCCATGTGTCCCAAACTACATGGGTAGGATGATACTGAATCAATAGCAGGGAAAGAATGTATCACATCTTGCTCACAACAACACATGGAAAGGATGAACCACATCCTACAGTCACACATCACAACCACACGTAGGGAAATAATGAACCACATCCTACATATGAAAATCATCGAGAGTAGGGAAAGGATGAACCACGTCCTACAAACACAAGTCACAATCACATGTAGGGAAAGAATAAACCACATCCTACAAACACAAGTCACAACAATCAATCATAGGAAATATCCTACACGTGGGGAAAGGATGAACCACGTCCCACTTACATGTCAACAAATGCCTATATTCATCTCTTATTGGGGCGTTTGCAGGAGAAGGTGAACCACTCATCCTATGCATATGTCATCAATGGTAGGGGAAGGTGAACCCCTCACCCTACACATGTCAACCATCATGGGGTATCACATGGGAAGGTGAACCACTCACCCTGTACACATCACACCAATAGGGGAACATGAGCCACTCACCCTATGGTTGCTCGTATCTCAATAAGCACCCCAAGCCCCTAGGAGCTCCCAGAGCTCAATATTCAACTAATGATCCCTTCATATAGGGAATAGAACCAAGCTGGTTTCTGAAAGATCAAGATTAGATCTTGACGATGATATTGATGATCGAATCGTCAATGAGAGCCTGATAGATCTACCTAGCAACATATAGATGAATACAAATATTTTTACAGACATACTGATTTACAACAGAGACTGTAGAAGCACTTAGAAATCCTTTGCTTCTTGCATATCTTGATGAAGAAAATATTTAACTGTACTTATTCCCTCTTACTCAGGGAGACCACAAGCCTAAGCTTGTCTTACCAAAGTGCACAATGTCCATCTGGTAGCCTGCTCATCATAAGATCCATGCCATAATACCATGTAAAGTGGTATATGTTAATATGTGAAACACTGTATTCTCTGAATCCTACTCTGCAATATACAACAAAGGTGTGCCCAAATGGCTCACTGAAAAGCTAACTCAAACGGCTTAATAGTAAGATAGGCTTACTACTTCATGCATTTAGCCTAAGCAAGCTTCCAGACTCGAGTCTTTCATGAAATAAGATGAATTATAACATCTTTATTTTCATCATATTGTGCTTCAGCGATTTCGATAATGTACCTCAGAGCACCTGCAAGATGCCTGGATCAACAACTTCTTCTTAAAGCTAAGGAAGACATCAACTTCCTCTAAATCATAGCTCTGTCTAAATATTTAAAAGAAACCTTTCCCATTGAGACATTTGCAACTGGTTGTTAGTCTTTATGCACAATAATCATTGGGCAAGGGGAGTTATTAATTCATTCGGCCATTTCTGTATGAAGAGGAGCTGACACATAGCTTTTCCCAGTTTTCTGAAGTAGTTCTACTCCTTTTGACCTTCCAGAAGATATGGTCGAAAAGGGGTGGAGGAAGGCTGTCATCAACTACTACTTAGGTTCAATCACATCATCATAGAGAAAGGACAAGATCATCGCAACCATCTCCTTTTCTTGGTCAAACCTGTAAAAATAATGGTGATGGCTTGAACAATATGAAAACAAAATATTTGCCATTACATCTGATTTTGTACTTCATGGATGAGGGCCTGTAATGGGATGCCAAGTTCTTGTTTTCAAGAAAGAATATTCCTAAGGTACTTCTCCCCTTATCCAAGATGCCAGAGTCAAAGATACGACGTATAAGAACTGACTATGCAGGTGAATACATGCTGTTAACCATCCTCAACATAGTTCTAGCTGATCGATAAGATATATTGAATCATGGAGATGATGCACAAAAATTCAGTCATAGAAGTACTTAGATATGTCACGCACTTATTACTATTGATACTCTGAGAATTTTGAGATGTCAAGCTAGATTAATACCTTTTAGATAATGTACACTTTTATTTAGGAAATGTCTAGCCTTGAGGTGACAATCTGGAGATTTACTGAGATCATAATAGGGATACAGTTTGTTCTGCAGATATTGATGCATAAATATCTGTTTGATTTGAAATTTGAAGTTATAAAATAAATACAACTTCACATTGTTACCATTGTCATATTGATGCTCTCAATTTCGTCACAAGAGCATTGTCACCACAATCATATGAGAATCATGTCACTGACATCAAGAAGTAGATATCACTGCATCATACATGTATATCATAAAAAAAAACCCTTACAGAATTAGGGTTATTTTCCCCATTGAATATATCATAGTCACTAATCATTAATGCAACAAGATCATCCTCAACGTTTTATAACCATAGTAGATATCCCGGTCTCATGCTACTGTCCATTCATCTTAATATAATGAGTGAGCTACTATAGGATGTTGAGATTTCTAGAAAAGCGGTGCCCTAGAGTATATAAAACCACAATGGGCAGCGATGACACCGTGAGAAATGAAACAAGTCATCGAAATACTTATTGTGAGCAAGATAATGTTTAATTTGCGAGCCAAAATAATAAACATCGGGCCACAAACCCACACAATCTGTCATATAATTTATCCAAACCATGGAGACGGTGAGATTTTTCAGAGAGCGGACGCGTGCCTTAAAAAGGTGTCAAGATTTGACATGAGGAACCAGCAATCGGATTTGTGTACAACCTTTAGATCTCATAATGTCCTGAGCCATGATGCTTATAGTAGAGAACTGTGCCAATTACAAGAAATGTGGGATCTGCTTCTTATGTAATTGACACCTGTGTCATATACTATGGTTCCAAAATGAGACCATCTACTACTTCAGATATGCGAGATTGGTATACAAGGAGCGATGGAAATATTCGAAGATTGAGAGCATTACAATGATGCAAATTCAATCATAGAGAAACCAGAAGTGAATCCATATTTAATAAAGACCAAATCCATTAAGCAATGTCATAGGGTGAGAGTTTTGAGGCAATAGGAAATTATCTGAGAGTCCCGAGAAAATAAGAGATGTGAGTGCTTGAGCCAGAAGGAGATGCGAATCCCTGAGCCTTTTCGTAAAATTACAGAGGGATAGACAGTTGAAAATATCGAAACTGAGACATGCCATTCCATACTACTATGATTCCAAACAAGCATTAACTGTGATGATAGTGAAGTTATGAAAATGATGCCAGTTGAGGCCATCCATACAATTGTGATTAGATTAATATAGTGCCAAAGTCATACTATTGATCTGAGATGGACCGTAATACTGTTGTGAGATCAATTATTGTTATGAGACATAAAGATGCCATTTATACAACAATATTTCAAAACAGAGTTTAAAATGCCGCAATGAGATCATACAGATCAAAGACTTTGTATAATTTATTGTGCAAATGTAGAAGTCATCAAGTATTATAGTAATGCGGAAAGACAAGCGTGAGACTGAGATAAGTGGGGTCACATGTGATTATAGTGATGCTGAGACTGACTAGTGAATCAAGACCATAAAGTAATATTCTCCCATATATATCTATTATAGTGAGGAAATTTCAGGACAAGATCATTAACTTACTAAATGCAGAGATACATGACCAAACGCAGGGATACGAGACCTGTGCCATAGTGCGGTAGGCTAAGGTAAGATCCTGTGCCAACAAATGGAATGCCTTCCTTTTTTCTTCATGAGTTCCTAGATGCTGCCATCTTCACCAAACTTGCCATGAATGAATGGAAAGACAATATCTGCGGAGACAACAAGAGGAACTCAGAGAGTGAATTGAAACCTTGAGCTAGTCTGTCAAGTTTGAAATCAAAATTTGCCTAAGAGTTTGAATATATATGTGTAGAAGATATCACATAAGCATTGAGTTGACAATCTATATAATAACAACTCACAAAAGACGTGATTCTCTTGATCCTGTGACAATGCCATGCGAAGATAAGCACCTGTTCCAAGCTATGCAAATGCAATCTCTAAGCTATATAAGCAACGCTGCCATTTGCTTCAAAACAATACCATACGAGCCTAAGAAAATTTGTTATCCAAAATTTTATGATTGATTGATTTGTCTCTAGCTTGGGCTTGACTTCTCCTAGGTCTGAAACCATGTTAATTTTGAGTTAACATGTTCTTATCATGGGACAGTTACTTCAGAGATCCATATAGCCCAATTTTCATTATCAATCACATAATACATTATTATCCTGAAAGTAACTGAAGAAAGAACATAGACAAAAGATGAAGAAGTCAAGCAATGACAAGAGTACACATGGATATGGCTCAAGGAAAATATCCCAAGACGGGGAAAACCCTTGATCAATTCATATTATTATTAATATCAAATGTTCAACAGAGAGAGCGATTACAATGATTAGAGACAAAATGCCTTGTCAATTTGAGGATCCAATATGAATGACTTTAGACAAGAGAATAGCCCAAAACTACAATGATATCATTCTGTCAACAGTGGTAAGTTAGGGTTTCTTACAATCCACTCTTGTTCCATTCAATTGACCTAGAAACTCTCCATTCAATTGCAACTTTCCTTGTTGAGCAAGAGGCTGTCCATAGATGGATCTTAGAGTTGATCTGATTCTGAGATAGGCTTCAGGTCCTCTCTGTTTTGACCTGGTGCATGCTTGCAAATACAAAAAGTAAGAAGCTTAGAGTTTATGCCCAAAACTGACCAGAGCTTCTGAACTTGAATTCGGTCCTGAAGTGATATAATTTACTCATCAAAATTTGCGACTGATTATTTGTGGGAACCCGGTCCTAATGCAAGGAATAACCCATAAGAAAACCCTCCTTTAACTGTCCAGAACAACAGTTGTCCTTGTTGGAGAGACACAGCTCTAGTGCAGAAGATAACCCACACCCAACCAATCCTTCGACCTCCTCCAAGACTACGACTACCCGAGACATATTTCTATCAAGTTGATGTGTACAAAATGAGGGAGAAGGCTCCTCTATATATACAATTCAATGGGGGTGAAGAGACATGATGCTTGGGCTTGATGAGACGACATAAAGGAGAATATTATCTTCATAATTTACATGAGAAAACATAAATTCAAAAACCCACTTTTCCTTATCCAAATTTGACTATATTTATATCGATTTTGGTCCTCTCGAAAAGAGGAATTCAATGTTGTAATAATCTTTCCCAAGGAAGCTTCCCGAAGTGGAATTTGGCCCTAGTTGCCAATTTTAACACATACCCTTAGGCCATTATGCCAAACTATAATCATCTCCTTGAGTATGATCTTATGTTCACAAAAATTGTCCTTGCCATGCTCCAAACAAAATTTGTTAGCCCATGGGATGTTCTTTGCTCGAGGTACCTAATGGTTGGGCCAACTCCCTTGCTTATGTTGTTAATGGAAATCATCCTGATGTTCATGGTTGGAGGTGGTATTGTCCCGTGGACACAAGGGAAGAGATAGTTGAGGAAGCTTGTACATGGCATGTTCATTAGGGTTATACCTTACCTCCACTCCCTCCAACCACTTTGACGCGTGTCACCCTTACTTTGCCACCACGTAGGTTCTCCCTTGCCATTTAGTTGGACTATGATCTATCACCCAAATTAGGAGTTGATTGTATTTAATTATGTAACAAACCTGGGTTAAAAGTTCATGTAATAAAGTTAATAAAGACAAAATAATACCAAGGTCATGAGACACATATTCCAAGCTTAATGTTGGGCAGAACATCATAGTGGGCATGACTTGTTGTTTATTATGGCTGAGGAAATTAGCAAAGGCATTGGAAAAGACTTTGAAAAGACAAAGAGACATTAATTGGCATTTATTTATGAAAATAGAAGAAAATAGGAAAAAAGGAAGGTGAAAAGTCACAGGTGGCATGTGAGGAGGAAATTGAAGGAAAATAGAGGCAAAATGAAGAAATTAGAGACACCAATAATAAAAAGGTTTATGAGGACGAGTTCACAACTTTTGCTAGTTAGCTTTTTGTCAGTTGAGTTTTGGAATTGGGTTCAGAGAGGAGAAGAGCACCAAGAGGAGAAAACAAGCAAGCAAGCAAGGGAAGGACAAGAAAGCAAATAAAAGCAAGGATTAAGCAAGGAAGAGTTGGATCAAGTGGGTTCAACAAGAATAATTGAAAGTAACAAGTTGCATGTATGCTTTCTTAGTTGGTATTGGCATGCATGGTACATGCATGTGTGGATTTGGTTCATGTGCTATCATTGGCATGGGTTTTGCCTAGTTCGACAGTGGTTTCAACTTTGCCTTGCTATTTTCGGATAGCCATGGTGTGATGAGATTCATTCTTGGTTGAAATTTGGATTGTCGGAAGGTTTTGTATTCGGGTGAGGTGGTCTCAGGAAAATCCAAAGGGTTGTGGGTGGCTATGGTTTTCTTTGGGAAGCTATCAACATGTGGGTGGAGACAGGAAAATTCCTCAAGGGATGGTGAAGGAATTCTGAGACATCCAAGCTTGGTTTGGTTTTGTGATCTCAGGACCGGTTTAGGTGAGATCATGATAGTGTGAGGGTGGATGTGGCTTAACCTTTGAATTCCCTTGGTTGGTTATGCATTGGCTTATCCCATGAGATCCCACATTCATGCTTGGAATATGGCACATGGGTGATTCACTGAAAGAGAAATTTGGTTCAACTCAATCTATGGTCGGTGGTACATGGAAGTCCCTGACTTGGTTGACTTT
This sequence comes from Pinus taeda, assembly GCA_000404065.3. NCBI lineage: Eukaryota > Viridiplantae > Streptophyta > Pinopsida > Pinales > Pinaceae > Pinus > Pinus taeda. The sequence goes on from APFE031160909.1 coordinate 201,526, forward strand.
TGCATATGTTAATAATATCTTATTTCCTCTTGTATTTTATGAGTAAATGTACTTGTTATGATCTAACTTTGATGGATTTTCTATCATGGTTATTATTTTGGTTATATGCTGGTTATAAGCATGGTTTTGTGATAGAGTCTAATTATGGCTCTTAACATGAATTGATTGGTAAATGAATGGTTATTGAATGCATGGCCTAATATATGTTATGCAACAATTGTGAGAGGGCATTAGACTTTCTTGATGATTCTCAGATAAGTTTCAGATTTCTATTTTCAAATATGCATTCATGATCTACAGATTTCATGCTCGCCATGTGTTTGATGGAATGTCTGTCATGGTTAGGATTGGTTAGGAGAAATTATTGTTTAAGTTTTGTGTTAATGTCTTTATTATAGTGTCATTTATCGATATGGAAAGTTCTATCAAGTTATGGGCAGAGGTTTGGATCCTAGCCTTGAAAAAAGGTGGCTTAGATTCTGGGGTTGTAGGCACAAAACTGGGAATTCTAGACTGCAGTCGTTGGGAGGCATGGTTATCCATACTACTGGAGGGTTATAGTCACTAGCTTGCCTTGTTATGCAAGTGACTTTGAGTGCATATCACTCAGAAAGCATGTTGGATCAAGGCTTGGACACTTGGAGGGGTTGCTTAGCACTTGTGGGTCCTGTAGCCCCTTAGGAAGGTCAACAAAGTTTTGGTTGGTCGATTTCACTTCCTTCACTGTACTTTGGAGGTTGATTCATGTCATAGTAGCCCTCAACTTATGTTTAACCAAGTGGGGTGATGAAAGTGCATAAATGTGGGAGGGGTGGTTACAGATCGGTATCAAAGCATGGTTCAAATACGTGGACTAGATGGACTAGATGCATGTTGTTATGCATCCATTGTCATGGTTATGGTTGTCATGCATGAGGTCATGGTGTGCAGTTGGTATTGTCATGCATAATGTTGACATGTTGATATGATTATGATTATACATGTATCATGCTAATTTGGACTGAGTTTGCATATGCGATAAACCTCCCATGAACACCATTGAGGTATGATTTTGATTATGGTATATATTTGGTTTATCTGACATGGCATGCTTGTAGGAAGAAGAGAATCAAATATGACAAGCTAAATGGTGGACTACAAATTACGTGATTCTCCCTACAGATCATTTGGGCAACAAGGAGATGAGTACTCTCCTGATATATCAGACGCATTGAGGAGTTTGAGGGTAGAGATTAGAAGTTGCAACATAGACAATGACAGGTTGGTTGAGGCCTAGGAAAGACTTGCAAGGGCTCAAGAAAATCAAGCAGAGGTCAATGCAGTGATCCTTCAGAGTTTGTCAGACTTGTAGAGACAGGGACAACTAAGGATTAGTCAAGAAAATGAAGAGAAGACTAATGAGGAATGGTAGGAGGACATGCTCAGGATACAAGTCAGATAGAGGGGACATAGTTAGAGGTGGCAGATCGTTGGGTACACCTAACATGAGGACTAGCATGTATGGGTTTCAATCTAGTTTCTTGTCCATGAGACATCATAACCATCTCACCAACATCATCCTTATAGGAGGAATGCATAGTTGCTAGAGGAGTTCAAGAAAGTGAAGCCTCTTACATTTGATGGAGAGCTGAAGAAGTTAGAAGATGCAGAGGCATAGTTGCTTGGGATGAAAAAATTATTTAGATTTCATAACTATTTTAAATAACATGAAATCCAAAATAACTACCTTCAATTTTAAAGGGAAAACAAATATCTGGTGGGAAGATGTGAAGAAAGTCAGAGGCATTCTAAAAGAAGAGTTGGTTTGGGATGAGTTCCAGAGACTCTTCAAGAAGAAGTACATATTTAAAAGATATTACGATGATAGAGCTAAGGAGTTTTATGAACTGCAGAATGGTTCTATGACATATGATAAGTATCCTAGCAGGTTGCTGGAGCTGTTGAGGTATGTGCATTACCTAAAGGATGAGAAAGAAAATATTAAAAGGTTCATCAATGGGTTTCCAACAACATATAGAGACCATATTGAGTTTGATGGGCCTCGATCGTTGGAGGAAGCCATCAGGGAACTTAAGTGTTGTTATGAGAAATCAAAGCGTAACGCTGAGCCTAAACATGAATTGAAGGGGAACGAGAAAGCTAAAGGGAAGTGGCCACTTAAGAGGGGAATACCTCATGATGTAGGTGAGAAAGAAAATGTTTCTCCTTACAAGAAGTTTAATGTAGTTGAGAAGGGACATGGGTCTCAGCCTAGAGAGCAACAAAATAGAGGTGATGGTAGGGGACCATTGTAATGCTAGATTTGTGGCAAAGATCATCACAAGAAGGATTTTCCATTGTACCAGGGTGGCAGGTGATCCATAAACTGCAGTGAATATTCCACTGGGCAGTTTGTCACAACAAATCTGATAATATTATATTAAAAATATGAGATTCTACATTATTACAGTTTTATTAAAACTTCAAGATGTGTAAACTTAACTGTAATTATTGCACGCATGTGAATGAAAATTATGAAAAAAATTAGAAAACGACAAAATAAGCTCACACACACACACAAGACACAAGATATGCTCTGGGAAACCCTTTTGGGAGAAATTCCAACTAGAACGTGAGGCTACCTCACTCTATTTCTCTGTCTGGAAAATAAAGCTGTAAGTACAAAGAAGTAATGCATGTGGCCTGTGGGCTGTTACAATGCACATATCCTCTCTGTGTGCTCTACCACCTATCTCTTCGGGTATGTTTGATCAACTATGGAACAAAATGATCTCGAAAAAATGGAATGCCTCTTCCTCCTAATGGCCCGGTTATAACATAACTTGATAACCTACTAGTGGTTGAGTTTGATTGCATCAACTTTTAACTAGAGTTACAATATAGACCCTTCTAGAGTCTTTTATATCACAATCACATGGCTAGCCCCTTTTTCATGAATAATGTGTGCTGATGTGGCATCCTCCCAAATTATAGGTGTGAAAACATGAAGGTCAACGTTTGAGTCGCATAACTTTTGCATACAGATCCCAATTGACGCACTTCTTACGCCGTTGGAAAAATATCTATGTAGAACAATGTGAAAAGGTATTGTGCCAAAGTGGTAAAGTTTTATCCCCAAAAACTGTTGATTGATGTCTCAAAATGATCTCGAAAGTTTTCATACCCCATTTTTCCAAATTGGGTCTTGCGAGTAAAAACAATCCCATGAGCTGATTCCTCCACTTTTCCCACTCCAAATGCATCGAGATGAATGAAAAACAATATAATGATCCAATCCATATCACACCTCCCCATTTTGGGAGGATTTTGGTCCCCAAAAGCTTTTATTGAATGGGGTGAGGAAATTTTCTGTTAACCTTATCTTTGGTGTACCATTTAGCTTTGCCTGGAAGTTGTCCCTTCAACCCAATCTGCCAAAGGTCATGCTGTCCCTGTCTTGTAGTTCTAGACCTCTTCTGCAAAACTGTATCTTCTGTCAACTTTGCCTAAGCATCTGGTGCCAAATCTTCCACAAAAGGTAGGACCTGTTCCTCTTCCTGATCTAACATGGAAGACTCATAGAGTTTCAAATTCTCTATATTGACAACTGAGTAAATGTGCATATATGGTGGTAAAATGAGTTGATAGGAGTTATCACCCACCTATTCCAGTATCTGAAAGGGACCATACCTCAGAGCCTTTATTTTCTTACGAGGCCCTTGTAACCTCTCCTTGTTCAAATGTAACCATACTCTGTCCCCCACCTTGAACGTATTTCTCTATTCTGTGCTGATCATGCTTGGCCTTATACTTCTCTTGCGAATTCTGTAGTATTTCTTGCACATGTAGATGGATTTGCCTTATCTTCTCTATAAAATTTTCAACCCTCAAAGAATCTCATGTAAGATATTCCCTCACTCCTCCTTGCTTCCCATATGCAATGTCCAATGGTGAAGGCGGAAAATATCCAATTTTTTTTTCAAATGGGGACTTTATTGTAGAAGTGTGTGTTGATGATGGTAAATCCCCTCTGCGGATAGAGGCGATCCCACTAGCCCGACAGGGGTCTAGCAACAATCATACACGCTGCACGCAAGTTCCTAATTGCATAATTAAAAGGTTGATAAGAAAGATCTACCTGGAATCCAACGCTATTGGTCGTGGAAGAAACGTCGCTCCTGTCCTTTAGCTTTGGCCGGTCACTATCCTTGCATTCCACGCTTGGACACCTGCACAAACAAAGAACAATCCCACACAAGCGTAAAATCCAATATCATGCAATTATATATCAATGAAGCAGGATATAACTCAAATATTATCAGAAGAATACATGAGTGGAACCATAATAACAGTCGCTTATCATTCAATAAAAGAAGAGAAGAATTACAACCAAATAGGCTTGACGCTGAAATCTCCTCCAAACCGGGTCAGCAGCTAGACATGCCTTGCAAAGTCACCTCCTCCCTCTCAGTATTTCGGCAGCATAACTCTTCTGTGGCATTCAATTCTCACTATAAACTTAGCTTGCAAAACTCAACTCTTGTCACTCCAAAAACTAAAAACTCCACTAGCACTAGCCTGTTCAATGTGGGGATACAGGCATTTATAGATGGAGGAGAAGAAATATGCATTGCATCTGGACACCTTCCGAGGATTTGGCATTGTCCCAGAATAGCCATTGAGCTGGGTTGTCATGGATAGAAAAGACGACACTCGACTGCTTTTATGGGATTTTTCCTCAGAGAACTGGATGAGTAATGGAGGAAAAAACATTTCAGTGCGCGCTGGCCAAAAATCATGCCCAAATTGTGTGGCGCGGGCCCTGCTCTATGAAAGAGCGTCTATGGACGCGCCCTCTTTGGAGGAACTGAGCCATTGGCACGGGTAAGACACTGTGGTGTCGCGCTAATGGAAATATGGCACTTTTTATGGCTTATCTGCAAAAGGTGTCTTCAGGTACTTTGAAGTTCATACTTAGGAGAATCCAATGCAAGTGTTTTTAAGTTGCGTCACTGGTCACAGGTCCATAAATGCGTCCTCCTTTGTGCAAAAGCAAGGGTATCAGGGACGGTGACCAACGGTGACAAATTACTGCGTAACAGTGTGGACTGCTCTATTGTAATAATGTTGTATATAAACCAATTTTTCATCCCAGGTGTTTGGATGCTTCTGGTTGTATCCCCTTAGAAACTGCACCAAAGTCCTATTGACTACTTCTGTCCGCCCATCTGTCTGTGGATGGAATGCTGTAGATATATTCAACTTTGTGTCCATATTCTCCTACAATGTAGTCCAGAATGCATTAAGAAATCTTGTATCCCTATATGAGATGGTGCTCCTTGGTATCCCAAATGGCACCCAAACATGTCCAAAGAACAATTTTGCTACTTATTTTCTGCTGATGATCTTTTTATAAGGAATTGTAACACACATCTTGCTAAACCTATCAACTACCACAAACATGTAGTCATGTCTCTTCCTAGTTGTTGGTAAACCTCCAACAAAGTCCATGGAAATGCTTTCTCAAGGATGAGTAGGTACATGTAAGGGATGATATAGACCTTGCTTCCTATTGCTAGGCTTGCTGGTACAACAAAGCATGCATCCTCTTATGAACCTATCTACCTGCTCTTGCATCTTGGGCCAATACACATACCTCTGCAAGTTAGCCACAATCTTCCCAACACCAAAGTGCCGTAAAACCTTGGAGGTTTTGAGCCTCTCTAATCATTTACAATTGATCACCTTTAGAAACACATAGCTTATCCAACCTATAGAGTAACCCATCTTGAAGATGGTAGTCAACTATGTTGTTTCCATGGTGTACATGATTCTGACTCTACAATAGTTGATACACCTCCTTAAAGCCCTGATGCTTTGAATATGCTTCCCTATATGCATAATGGGTGAATGGCTCCATGTCCATAAGAGTCCCCAACATTGTAATATTTGATTTGGGTGGTCTTGAAAGCATGTCATCCGACTTGTTTGTTCTTCCCTTCTTATAATTTATCACCAAATGAAACCACTGTAAAAACCCCATCCACTTGTAATTCTTGGTTTGTTATAGCTTACTCTGGGCCTACAAGTACTGTAATGACTGGTGATATGTGTGGATTATTCTCTCCTTTCCCATCAGATAGTGCTTCCACTTCTTCACAACTTTCACCACGACATAAAGATTGTTGAAAATAGCAACAAGAAATAATAAAGATAGAAGTGCTAAATTTAGTACTGCTATAAATAGCATTTCGGGATACACCTATTTTAGTTAGTCCCTGAACTAAAATAGAGAAGTAAAAATTCGAATTTGATCTTAGTTTGTAAAATAATTAATTAATTCACCATGAGTTAATTAGTTGTAGAAAATAAAACATGAAGTCTATGTGGGGACATGCAACAGTTTCTCCATTAATTGAGGAATTTATCCATCAGTTAAAGAGATAAGGATGAGTTGTAATATTGAGTTGTAATTAGTTGACTTAGTTAACTGAGTCAAGTCCAGTTAGATTAATTCAAACAATTTATTGAATTAATTGTGAGTTCAGTTAGTTAATGCATGCATGCATATAACTGTTGCACTTCAGATAACTGAATATTCTCTCATAAATAGCTCATGCATGTCAGTTCAGACAGAGACCCAGTTGAGATAAGATGGAGGGGCAGTGTACTATTAGTTGCTAGAATATTCCATTATGAATATTCCTTGCATGCAGAAGGAATTATTTCCTTGAGGATTGCGTAGTTACTTCTTCAGGGTTTGTGAGTGTGATGAGGCCAATTCACACATGTGGCTTCACTGGACCCCAAGAAAAATTGCGCAAGGAAATAGGAGACTTGGAGGGCTTGAGGAGGACATATATAGTGTTTATTCAGTGTGTGAGCTGTATTGTTTGATTGTAGAGAGAGCAGGATAGCTTGAGAGTTGATTCTTTTTGTAACTTGAACAAGATTTCCACTTGTATGATAATACAGAGTTGGGGTTTTAGGCTGAGGCTTTCCCTGGGATATTTATTATGTGTTACGTGTGATTTATTTCTCATTCTCAGTTAGATGTGTTCTCATTGATCTTGCTCAATTCGATTAAGCCTCCGCAAAGTTTATTGTAGAAGTAGATCTTGTATTTTGCTTTAATTTATTGCATAATCTGTTGATTTACAGTGGGAATTTCTACAAAGATCCTTGTCATAGGTAGGGTAGTTAAGGAATAAACGATGAAATACTTCATAATGGTAGAATACAAGCCTTCCTCCCTGCATCAAGACAACTCCCATAACATACCCACTCATATCTGTGTCCACTTCAAACTGCTGTTGCAAGTTTGGTAATGCCATAACTGGTGCTTGTCTGATCTTCTTCTTTGACTCCTTAAAATACCTTTGCTGACCTTTTACCCACAGGAAACTCTTCCACTTGCTGTTATGGTGTGGAGCGGTGCTGCTACTGCTAAAAATGAGGATATGCATTTCCACTAGTACTGTGCTGCACCAATGAAACTCCAAACCTAAAAAACATTAGTAGGCACTGACCATTTCATGATGGCCTTCATATTGGAAGGATCTATCTTTAGCTCTCCACCACTGATCACATACCCTAGATACACCAAGGAATGCTGTGCAAGCTCACACTTCTTGAGATTTGCTAGAAACTGGTGCTTCTTTAATGTTTCCAACACCTGTATCAAATGTGAAATATTCTTCTCCCAGGTAGCACTATATACTAGTATATCATTGAAATAGAAAACACCATTCTGCCCAACCACTCGAGATAGCCCCAATTGACAACATGCAATCTTATTACATGCCAAAGTTTTTTATTTTGTTCTTTTTTTATGTTTTTTTTTCAAGTTGTTTGTGTCCTCTAGAAATGACAATAGAGTTAACCTTTTGCTTGAGAAACCATGATCTATGGGCATCTAAGTCGTCAAAATCACCCGGGGATTGCACTCAACCAAACCCACACCAACACTTAAGATGAATGGATTTTTTCCCATGGAGTTTCGAACTGGTGACCTTCATGTCACAAAGTGAATTAAAAATACACCCCATCACCATCTATTCTACACCCTGTGGGCTTTTTATGTTTATTTTTAATTTACATACAAACTTCTATTTCAAAGTAATGTTGGAAAATTTACAAAGTTATAGAGCATAGGGGTTTCTAACACTAGGGAAATCAATCTCTCCATAAATGTTCAAAAGGCTTGCCACATTGGCAAACCAAGCTTTTGCATTTAACCATATTATCATGATAAATGATTTAACAAAGTTCATAAAAAACTAATGCTGTCTAGGGATCGCATAAAACTTTATGGTTGGGTTGGCTAAAGATTTTCCTTACTTCGTATTTCTCTGCATAAAAGAGCCATAAAACAAGAACATAGGCATAATTAAAAGACATCAAAGACGGTACCTCTTTAGGGAAGGGATTGGAGTGACCTTTTTCACTGAACTTGGTATTTGCGAGTTGGGTGTGCTGACCAAGTTGGAGGAAGGCAGGAGAGGGTCCTTTGTGATGAAAATGGGGTTGTCCTATGATTCTTTAGAGTCCATGATTCATCTCTATCCTCCACACACTACCTATTTCTTACTTGACCTCTGGTTGTTATGGTGAGCCTAAAGATGCCTTTGACAAAGGCTTCAACTTGCCCTTAAATAATGTGTTGCTTCCTCAACTTAATGATTTTTGATCTCTTTGGGGCTATTGCTTGTATTAACATGGTCTTTATGTTCCAACACATTTTGATGAGCCTAAAGAATCTTCCCTCATGTTCGAGAAGTTATTGGGTCATGCACCCATTCTTGCGTCTCAACCAATAGCTGCTTCAAATCCATGGTTTCCCTAAGATGGTGCATTGTCACATCAATCTTGTCCATGACCGCTTCACCTTTTGCTAGACACCCATAAAGAAACTAACCATGAACACATTTCATTTCATGTTAATCCATGTTATGTGCCTCAACCTAGTCTCTCTGGTGCATGCTACAATCCTAGAAATCTACATCAGTTTCTTTCCTTTGTTGTTTTGTTGCCTAGTTGGAGCCATGACCCTAAAACACCCAACCCTTAAGAAATTCTCAAACCAATCCTCTACCTTCTGAAATCGCTTTTTCCAAGAATCACAACTGCTATTGAAAATCCTAGGAATGTAAATGAAGTTGAGCACATAGTGGTCTCCTAATACGTATCTACTCACCTCCCTTGACTGTAAATGTCTCATCATTTGGAGAATTGGATTGCATACTGTTAATTTTGAGTTAACACCTTCTTATCATGGGACAATTACTTCAGAGATCCATATAGCCCAATTTTCATTAGAAATTAGATAAGACATTATTATCATGACAGTAAATCAAGAAATAACATAGAGAAAATATGCAGAAGACAAGCCAAGAGAAGAGTGCACATGGATATACCTCAACCTAGAGAAAAACCCCACGATGGGGAAAACCCTTGATCAATTCATCTAATTATTAATATCAAATGTTCAGCAGAGAGAGAGAGTACAATCACTAGAGAATAAATGCCTTGTCAATTTGAGGATCCAGTATGAATGACTTTGGACAAGAGAATAACCCAAATTGCGATGATATCATTCTGTCAACAATGGTAAGTTAGGGTTTATTACAGTCCACTCTTGTTCCATTTAGTTGACCTATAAAATCTCCATTCAACTGTGATTTCCCTTGTTGAGAAAGAGGTTGTCCATAGGTGGCTCTTAGAGTTAATGTGATCCTGAGATATGCTTCAAGTCCCCTCTGTTATGACCTGGTGCATGCCTGCAGATACATAAAGGAAGAAGCTAAGAGTTTATGCGCAAAACTAACCAGACTTTCTGAACTTAAATTCGGTCCTGAAGTGACATAATTTACTCATCAAAATCTGCGACTGATTATCTGTGGGAACTTAGCCTTAATGCAAGGAATAAACCAAAAGCAAACCCTCCTTTAACTGTCTAGACCAATGTCTGTCCTTGTTGGAGAGACACGATCCTAGTGCAGAATATAACCCACACCCAACCAATCCTTTGACCTCCTCTAATACTACGATTACCTCAAACATATTTTCCAGCAAGTTGATGTGTACAAAATGAGAGAGAAGGCTCCTCTATATATACAATTCGATAGTGGTGAAGAGATGTGACTATTGGGCTTGATGAGCTCACATAGAGGAGAAGTCGACCTTGATAATTTACATGAGAAAACATAAATTCAAAAATCCACTTTTCCTTATCAAGATTTGATGATTTCTAGATCAATTTTAGTCTCAAAACGAGGAATTCAATGTTGTAATAATCTATCCCAAAGGCACTGTTCAAAGTAGAATTTGGCCAGAGTTTCCAATTTTAACACTCCCTCTCAACTAGGGATAATTCCACTTGCCAATCCATCCATAATCAATCATCATGCCATCCTGTCGTCATGTATCATCTCTGACATCTTTTCTCTTCTTTGTTGAACCACGATGTAATTATGAAGAAGAATTGATCGAGAGTGAGTCGCAAGACCTTGCCACTCTCCTTTGACAAAAGTCAGTCCACATAACAAAAGGGTGAAATCCAATCGGACTTGATCCCAAGTGATCAAGTTGAAGAAAAATCATCCATCCTCAACATAGGGAGTACGATAGTATACGATGCATCCATCGACAGCGTTATGGTCCCTATCCACTTTTCCCAACTTATTGGCTATATGAGAGGTACTTCCCATGTGTCCCAAACTACATGGGAAGGATGATACTAAATCTATAGCAGGGAAAGAATGTATCACATCTTGCTCACAACCACACATATGGAAAGGATGAACCACATCCTACAGTCACACATCACAACCACACGCAGGGAAAGGATGAACCACATCTTACATATGCAAATCACCGAGAGTAGGGAAAGGATGAACCACGTCCTACAAACACAAGTCACAATCACATGTAGGGAAAGAATAAACCACATCCTACAAACACAAGTCACAACAATCAATCATAGGAAGGATCCTACATGTGGGGAAAGGATGAACCACGTCCCACTGGCATGTCAACATATGCCTATATTCATCTTTTATTGGGGCATCTACAGCAGAAGTTGAAACACTCATCCTATGCATATGTCATCAATGGTAGGGGAAGGTGAACCACTCACCCTACATACATGTGTCCGCAATTGTAGGGGAAGGTGAACTAGTCACCCTACACATGTCAACCATCATGGGGTATCATAGGGGAAGGTGAACCACTCACCCTGTACACATCGCACCAATAGAGGAAGGTGAGCCACTCACCCTATGGTCGCTCATATCTCAATAAGTACCCCAAGCCCCTAGGAGCTCCCAGATCTCAATATTCAACTAATGATCCCTCCATATAGGGAATAGTGCCAAGCTGGTTTATGAAAGATCAAGATTAGATCTTGACGATGACATTGATGATCGAATCATCAATGAGAGCCTCATAGATCTACCCAGTAACATATAGATGAATACAAATATTTTTACAGACATTGATTTACAACAGAGATCATAGAAACACTTAGAAATCCTTTGCTTCTTGAATATCTTGATGAAGAAAATATTTAATTGTACTTACTCCCTCTTACTCAGGGAGGCCACAAGCCTAAGCTTGTCTTACCAAAGTGCACAATGTCCATCTGGTAGTTTGATCATCATAAGATCCATGTCATAATACCATGTAAAGTGGTATATGTTGTTAATATGTGAAATATTGTATTCTCTGAATCCTACTCTGCAATATACAACAAAGGTGTGCCCAAATGGCTCATTGAAGAGCTAACTCAAATGGATTCATAGTAAGACAGGCTTACTACTTTATGCATTCAGCCTAAACAAGCTTCGAGACTCTAGTCTTTCATGAAATAAGATGAATTATAACATCTTTATTTTCATCATATTGTGCTTCAACGATTTCGATAACATACCTTAGAGCACCTACAAGATGTCTGGATCAACAACTTCTTCTTAAAGCTAAGGAAGACATCAACTCCCTCTAAATCATAGCTTCGTTTGAATATTTAAAAGAAACCTTGCCCATCGAGACATTTGCAACAGGTTGTTAGTCTTTATGGACAATAATCATTGGGCAAGGGGAGTTTTTAATTCATTCGACCATTTTTGTATGAAGAGGAGATGACACATAGCTTTTCCCATTTTTCCGAAGTAATTCTACTCCTTTTGACCTTCCAGAAGATATGGTCGAAAAGGGGTGGAGGAAGGTTGTCATCAACTAGTACTTAGGTTTAGTTGCATCATCATAGACAAAGGACAAGATCATCGCAACCATCTCCTTTTCTTGGTCAAACCTGTAAAAATAATGGTGATGGCTTGAACAATATCAGAAGAAAATATTTGTCATCACATTTGATTTTGTACTTCATGGATGAGGGGCTGTAATGGGATGCCAAGTTCTTGTTTTCAAGAAAGAATATTCCTAAGGTACTTCTCCTCTTATACAATATGCCAAAGTCAAAGATATGACGTATAAGAATTGACTATGCAGGTGCATACATGCTGTTAACCATCCTCAACAGAGTTCTAGCTTATCGATAAGATATATTGAATCATGGAGATGATGCACAAAAAATTCAGTCATAGAAGTATTTAGATATGTCATGCACTTGTTACTGTTGATACTCTAATAATGTTGAGATGTCAACCTAGATTAATACCTTTTAGATAATGTATACTGTTATTTAGGAAATGTCTAGCCTTGACATGACAATTTGGAGATTTGCTAAGATCATAACATGGATGCAGTTTGTCCTACAAACATTGATGCATAAATCTATGCTTAATCTGAAAGTTGAAGTTATAAAAGAAATACAACTTCACATTGTTACCATTGTCATATTGATGCTGTCAATTCTGTCACAAGAGCATTGTCACCACAATCATATGAGAATCATGTCACTGACATCAAGAAGTAGAGATCACTGCATCATACTATTGGAAATAATACTGAGAAGGGGGTGAATTAGTATTATCAGATCAATAATTTTATTTCTCAAATAGATTTATAGACGCTACTTCAGTGAAGTGAACTAGCGTGTACATGCAACTGTGATTAGAGAAACCAACGTATATCTAGAGAACTTGTGATTTAGACAATTTATCATGTGTTGATCTTAAACCAGTACATCAATAACTTATTAGATAGTGCAGTAAAAGAAGAATAAAGCATCACACATAAGCAACACACATGAACACCAAGATTAAGGTGGAAACCCAATGTGGGTGAAAATCGCCTGCTGCTGTCGTCTCTGTCTTCTTTTAATAATAAGAAAATCTGTTTACAATCTTGTATTGGTGCAGACTCATACCAGTACATAGGCACCCACCTGCAGAAGACTACAACCTTCTCTCGTTTTCTAGCTTCTACTGGAAGGGAGCTGCAACCCCCTAGCTCTTATACAAGCCAATTTGTTTACTAGTACGTATGCGCCGACCTACAGAAGGATATGACCTTCTTTCTTCCTCCAGGGACCACGTTTCATGAATTTTTAGACTGGATACTCCTGGATCACAAAACCACAATCTGAAGGCCACATTTCATCCAATTTTCATACTGGACCTTTTAGTAACATTGAAGCTCAAAATCGATCACCACTGCAATAAAACCATCAAATAAATATGCATCAACCAATCATTGAAACCCAATCATCAATCACTGATATAACTGAAACAATCAATCACTGAAACCTCTGAACCTCTGAATCAAACAATCATTGAACCTCTAACACAATTGAATCAACCATTCATTCAAACTTAATCAAATTCAACCAATCAACTAGAACAGACAAATTACTATAACCAGTACATAGATATGAACCTAGAACATCGCATCATCATTCAGAACCAGCTGTAACCTCATAAACCATGCATCAGACTATATACGCTACTTGACTAAACTCAAACTGCATGTATACGCTACTTCCGTTAATCAAACCTGCTTATACCTCCAAAGCTATTGCAAACATAAACTTTTGAATCAAATCTGTACCAACCAACAATGTACTGAACATCTACTGTCAATTTACAGTGCTTTACACAGGCAGCAACAAAGATCACTTCTTCTCACTTATACAATCAATCTATCAAATATCAAACTCCTTATTCGTTCAGTTTTACATTCAGATCTAAGAAGACTTCACTGAAAAACAACAGTAAAACAACAACATTGATATGATAGATTAGTCATCCTTGAACATCAAGCTTTTCTTTTGCATACGCTACTTGGAAGATTCGAACCAGCGTGTATACGCACCTTCATCAAAGTGAATCAACATAAAGATCTACAAATACTTACTTACAACTTCGCTGCAATTCGCAACTTCAGACATACCTTGATCATCACATATAAAGGATAAAACATGTGTTAGCAATCAGATCTAGCCCATCCATTATGAGATCACATAATGATAAGTCATTATGATCCTGATCCATCATTAGATCTCATCCATCATCAAACATTCAGGTGCATATTTAGTTTAGATCAAGCAAAGCATCAGAAACCCATACCATGCATATTTTATTTTGATCTAACACTTCATGAGATATTCATTACTTGTGCCCTTAGCCCTTTGATCTTTTCCTCATTATATACTTAGATCCTTTGTCAATACCTTGGACCAAAACTACTTAGGACCAATACCTTGGACCAAATACCTAGGGTCAATGCCTCGGACCAAATACCTTGGACCAAAATACCTTGGACCAAGTACCTCGAACCAAAACCTTGGTTTTCGAACATGTACGTGCTTTTCCTCCTGTGGGAGTGCATGTATACGTATATGCTTTTTTTGTTCTGTGGACTAGCGTGTATATGCTATTTTGACTAAGTGGACCTGCTTATACTTCTTAAACTGATATACATCAACCTTTTGCTTTACCTTCTTTATGATTAGTATACCTTAGTTCCATCTTCATGTTCTTCTGTACCAGTGCCCTGTTACCTTTGAATAGACCTGTTACAGTGTAATTTTCCATATTACTTCTGAAATGATTCCTTTGAACTGCCCTGCATTTTGTAACATCTGTAAACACAACTGCCATGCATTCTATCACATCTGATATCTCTCTTGTAGATTCATCTAGTTACCATATACAAGTGAGTTGTTCTGCTACAAGTGGATTTCCATAAAGTATATATCCCGGTCTCATGCTACTGTCCATTCATCTTAATAGAATGAGTGAGCTACTATAGGATGTCGAGATCTCTAAAAAAGCAGTGCCCTAGAGTATATAAAACTACAATGGGCAGCGATGACACTGTGAGAAATGAAACAAGTTATCGAAATACTTAGTGTGAGAAAGATACTATTCACTGTGCGAGCTAGAATATTAAACATCAAGCCAAAAACCCACACAACCTGTCATATAATTTATCCAAACCATGGAGATGGTGAGATTATTCAGACAACGGATGCGAGCCTTAAAAAGGTGCCAAGATTTGACATGAGGAACCAATAATCGGATTTGTGTACAACCTTTAGATCTCATAATGTTCTGAGCCATGACGCTTATAACAGAGAACTGTGCCAATTACAAGAAATGTAGGACTTGTGTCTTATGTAATTGACACCTGTGTCATATACAATGGTTCCAAAACGAAACCATCTACTATTTCAGAGATGTGAGATTGGTATATAAGGAGCGATGGAAATATTCGAAGATTGAGAGCATTACAATGATGCAAATCCAATCATAGAGAAACTAGAAGTGAATCCATATTTAATAAAGACCAAATCCATTAAGCAATGTCATAGGGTGATAATTTTGAGGCAATAAGAAATTATCTGAGAGTCCTGAGAAAACAAGAGATGCGAGTGCTTGAGCTAGAAGGAGATGCGAATCCTTGAGCCTTTTTGTAAAATTACAGAGGGATAGATAGTTGAAAATATCAAAATTGAGACATGCCATTCCATATTGTAATGTCATACTACTATGATGCCAAACAAGCATTTACTGTGATGATAGTGAAGTCATGACAACGATGCCAATGAAGGCCATCCATACAACTATGATTAGATTAATATAGTGCCAAAGCCATACTATTTATCTGAGATGGACCGTAAGACTGTTGTGAGATCAATTATTGTTAGGAGACATAAAGATGACATTTATACAACAGTATTTCAAAACAGAGTTTAAAAAGCCGTATTGAGATCATACAGATAAAAGAATTTGTATAATTTATTGTGCAAATGTAGAAGTCATCAAGTATTATAGTAATGCAGAAAGACAAGCGTGAGACTGAGATAGGTGGGATCACATGTGATTATAGTGATGCTGAGAATGACTAGTGAATCAATACCATAAAGTAATATTCTCACATATATATCTATTATAGTGAGGAAATTCCAGAACATGATCATTGACTTACTAAATGCAAAGATACGTGACCAAACGCAGGGATACAAGACCTGTGCCATAGTGTGGTAGGTGAAGGTAAGATCCTGTGCCAACAAATGGAATACTTACTTTTTTTTGATGAAATCCTAGATGTTGCTATCTTCACCAAACTTGCCATGAATGAATGGAAAGAAAATTTTTGCGGAGACAACAAGAGGAACTCAAAGAGTGACTTGAAATCTTGAGCTAGACTGTCAAGTTTGAAATCAAAATCTGCCGGGGTGTTTGAATACATATGTGTAGAAGATATTGCATAAACATTGAGTCGACAATCTATATAATAGCATCTCATAAAGGACATGATTCTCTTGATCTTGTGACAATGCCATGCGAAGATAAGCCCTTGTTCCAAGCTATGCAAATGCAATCTCTGAGCTATATAAGCGAAGATGCCATTTGCTTCAGAACAATACCATAAGAGCCTAAAAAATTTTGTTATCCAAAATTTTATGATTGATTGATCTGTCCCTAGCTCGGACTTGACTTCTCCTTGGTTTGAAACCATGTTAGTTTTGAGTTAACATGTACTTATCATGGGACAGTTACTTCAGAGATCCATCTAATGCAATTTTCATTATCAATTGCATAATACATTATTACCACGACAGTAACTGAAGAAAGAACATATACAAAAGATGGAGAAGTCAATTAATGACAAGAGTACACATGGATATGGCTCAAGGGAAATATCCCAAGATGGGGAAAACCCTTGATCAATTCATATTATTATTAATATCAAATGTTCAACAGAGAGATAGATTACAATGATTAGAGACAAAATGCCTTGTCAATTTGAGGATCCAATATGAATGAATTTAGACAAGAGAATAGCCAAAAACTACAATGATATCATTCTGTCAATAGTCGTAAGTTAGGGTTTATTACAGTCCACTCTTATTCCATTCAATTGACCTAGAAACTCTGCATTCAACTGCAGCTTCCCTTGTTAAGAAGGAGGCTATCCATAGATGGATATTAGAGTTGATTTGATCCTGAGATAGGCTTCACGGCCCCTCTGTTTTGACCTGGTGCATGCCTACGGATACATAAAGGAAGAAGCTTAGGGTTTATGCCCAAAACTAACCAGACCTTTTGAACTTGAATTCGGTCTAGAAGTGACAAAATTTACTCATCAAAATCTGTAGCTGATTAGTTGTGGGAACTCGACCCTAACGCAAGGAATAACCCATATGCAAACCCTCCTTTAATTGTCCAGAACAAAAATTGTCCTTGTTGGAGAGACACAACTCTAGTGCAGAAGATAACCCACACCCAACCAATCTTTCGACCTCCAAGACTACAACTGCCCCAAACATATTTTCTATCAAGTTGATGTGTACAAAATGAGGGAGAATGCTCCTCTATATATAAAATTCAATGGAGGTGAAGAGACATGACTCTTGGGCTTGATGAGACGACATAAAGGAGAATATAATCTTGATAATTTACATGAGAAAACATAAATTCAAAAACCCACTTTTCCTTATCCAAATTTGACTATATTTATATCGATTTTGGTCCTCTCGAAAAGAGGAACTCAATGTTAAAATAATCTTTCCCAAGGAAGCTTCCCACAGTGGAATTTGGTCCTAGTTACCAATTTTAACACATACCCTTAGGCCATTATGCCAAACTACAATCATCTCTCTTGAGTATGATCTTATGTTCACAAAAATTGTCCTTGCCATGCTCCAAACAAAATTTTCTAGCCTGTGGGATGTTCTATCCTTAGTTCTTTGCTCGAGGTACCTAATGGTTGGGCCAACTCCCTTGCTTATGTTGTTAATGGAAATCATCCTTACGTTCATGGTTGGAGGTGGTATTATCCCATGGACACAAGGGAAGAGATAGTTGAGAAGCTTGTACAGGGCATGTTCATTAGGGTTATACCTTGCCTCCACTCCCTCCAACCACTTTGACGCATATCACCCTTACTTTGCCACCGCATAGGTTATTCCTTGCCATCTAGTTGGACTATGATCTATCACCCAAATTAGGAGTTGATTGTATTTAATTATGTAACGACCCTGGGTTAAAAGTTCATGTAATAAAGTTAATAAAGTCAAAATAAGACCAAGGTCATGAGACACATATTCCAAGATGAATGTTGGGCAGAACATCATAGTGGGCATGACTTGTTATTTATTATGGCTAAGGAAATTAGCAAAGGCATTGGAAAAGACTTTGAAAAGACAAAGATGCATTAATTGGCATTTTATTTATGAAAATAAAAAAAATAGGAAAAAAGGAAGGTGAAAGGTCACAGGTGGCATGTGAGGAGGAAATTGAAGGAAAATAGAGGAAATTGAAGGAAAATAGAGGAAAAATGAAGAAATTAGAGACATCAATAATAAAAAGGTTTATGAGGATCAGTTCAAAACTTTTGCTAGTTAGGATTTCGTCAGTTGAGTTTTGGAATTGGGTTCAGAGAGGAGAAGAGCACCAAGAGGAGAAAGAAATAAAACAAGCAAAGGAAGGACAAGAAAGCAAATAAAAGCAAGGATTAAGCAAGCAATAGTTGGATGAAGTGGGTTCAACAAGAATAATTGCAAGTAACAAGTTGCATGTATGCTTTCCTAGCTAGTTTTGGCATGCATGTGTGGATTTGGTTCATTTGCTATCATTGGCATGGGTTTTGCCTAGCTTGACAGTGGTTTCAACTTTTCCTTGCCATTTTTGGATAGCCATGGTGTGATGAGACTCATTCTTGCTTGAAATTTGGATTGCTGGAAGGTTTTGGATTCGGGTGAGGTGGTCTGAGGAAAATACAAAGGGTTGGGGGTGGCTATGGTTTTCTCCGGGAAGCTCTCAACTGGTGGGTGGAGACAGGAAAATTCCTCAAGGGATGGTGAAGGAATTCTGAGACATCTAAGATTGATTTGGTTTTGTGATCTCAGGACCAGTTTAGGTGAGATCATGGTAGTGTGAGGGTGGAGGTGGTTTAACCTTTGAATTCCCTTGGTTGGTTATGCATTGGTTTATCCCATGAGATCCCACATTCATGCTTGGAATATGTCATGTGGGTGATTGGCTGAAAGAGAAATTTGGTTCAGCGTAATCTATGGTTGGGTGGTACGTGGAAGTCCTTGACTTGGTTGATTTTTGCATATGTTAATAAGAGATAATTTCCTCTTGTATTTTATGAGTGATCTGACTTTGATGGATTTTCTATCATGGTTATTATTCTGGTTATAAGCATGGTTTTGTGACAAACTCTAATTATGGCTCTTAACATGAATTGATTGGTAAATGAATGGTTATTGAATGTATGGCCTACTATATGTTATTGAAACTATTGTGAGAAGGAATTAGACCTTCTTGATGGTTCTTAGATAAGTTTCAAATTTCTTTGCTCAAATATGCATTCATGATCTGTAGATTTCATGCTCGCCATGTGTTTGACGGAATGTCTGTCATGGTTAGGTAAAATTATTGTCTAAGTTTTGTGATAATGTCTTTATTCTAGTGTCATTTATCATTATGGAAAGTTCTATCAAGTTCTGGGCAGAGGTTTGGATCCTAGCCCTGAAAAAAGTGGCTTAGATTCTGGGGTTGTAGGCACAAAACTGGGAACTCTAGACTGCAACTATTGGGAGGTAGGGTTATCCATGCTACTCGAGGGTCACAATCACTATATTTCCTTTTTATGCAAGTGAATGAGAGTCCATATCACTTAGAAAGCAAGTTGGATCAAGATTTGGACACCTGGAGTGGTTGTTTAGCTCTTGTGGGTCCTGTAGCTCCTGAGGAAGGCTAGTAAAGTTTTGGTTAGTGGATTTCACTTCCTTAACTGTACTTTGGAGGTTGATTCATGTAATAATAGCCCTCAGTGATCTAAAATTGATCTAATACAAACAATAAGGTATTACAGACTCATGTGCATGGATGTGCCTATGTTTTTTTATGCAATGGATCGATAAGATTGCGAAATACACAAGCAATGAAGCAGTTAAGGAAAACATAATGGACAACACATATAAACACAAAAAGTTTAATAAGGAGTTCACCCAATACTCCTGGGCTAGATCTCCTGGTCCAGCCTCCAGTGGTGGCCTCTCTATTATGTCTTCAAAGCAGAGTTTTTACAATGGTGAGTTCAATTTGAGTCTCACTCAACAGGTATAAATTGGTAAGATTGTACTTGGATCCCCCAAGTCTATGGAGTACACAGACTCTCCTTACTAACTCTTGACCTCTATTGGTCATAGTAGTATGAGCCCAATCTGAGACTCATACATGACAGGAATTACAAAGGAGTGCGCTTGAACCTCTCAAGCCTTCTCTGGAGTACACAGACTCTATGACCCTCTCTGTCTCTGTCCTAATTCTGGCTCGATGCTGCCTTTTCTTTTGTAGGTCAGCTCGGCTTCTTCTCTCTGCTTTCAGCTTACTACCTACTGCTTATTGCTCTTGCCTCTTCTTTCTGTTAGTTTGTGGCTTTAAAGCCAATCTTCTTCCTGATTGTTCATTTTTGCTTCCCGACTTTTCGGTTCCCCTGCCTTTGTTTGTTTGAATCCCTCTATCCTGCGTAATCAGTCACTATATAATGCCTCACAGGGAGGTGGTCACCTATTTCATAACGAATGAGTGTCAGTTCTCTTGGACATATTTGAAACAACTGTTTTTTTCGTTGACTCCAAGAATACCCACGAAACACGACCTTTTTCCAATGCATCATCCATATCGAACTTCAAATCCTATGTGATCTTGCTTTATAATCTTGTTAAATCCGGTCATCCATCAAAATGCATCTCCACCATTGATCTGGGGGCCCCAGATCTTATGGTTGTCATTCATATCGGGCGGCTGAGTAGCATGATGTTTACTCATCCGATGTGAGTGGTTCTCTCTCTATTCCACCGGGACGCATGGCAATCACTGTATGGCATCGAGCAGAACTCGGTTGAAACCACTTACTGCTCGAAGCCCGTACGATATCTTGTCGGTTTTGTGGAACCTCGCTCTGATGGAACGAAAACAATATTTTCCGCGTTTTATAATTATTTTGGGTCCGGGTGCTTGGGGCTTCTCTTCACTGAGAGGTTTTCCCTGCGATATGTGATTAGCGACTTGTCACTAATCTCATATTGGAAACTACCTCCACTACTTAAATTTGTCTCTGCATTTGTTGGTTGGTGTCAACACGCGTTACCATGGTTCGCCGCTCTACGCGCTAGATCAATGGCCCTTATTCATTCGTGCTGATCGCCATTGCAACTGTCTAAGGATTCCCTTTGATAGCTTGATCTTTATAAGACTTTGAATCTTTGGCATGATTTTTAAAGAGTTCATGAAAACTTAGAGAGTGTTCCAAGATCCATTCGGATCATGCCTTCCTACTGAAAAAGCTTTTGGAACACCAAAAGTTGGTTTTTAAGCATCAATCAAGTGAGGGTATAGATTCCTTGCTTGCCCAATTTATATACATTTTGCACTGCTTGGTTTTGAACCTTTGAGTCCAATCCTGAGGTACTCAACATCTCCTCTACGCATAGTTCTCACCTTCTTGTCCAGAATTGTATCTTCCTAGAATTCATTGAGGTATTCAGGCAATAGATCATCAATAGAAGGCAATTGACTCTGCTCTTCAGGATCTTCAATCAATGAAGGTTCAAACAGTCTCAAGATTTCTGCATTAACTACTGAATAGATGTGCATGTAAGCTGGCAAATCAAGGCGAAAAGCATTCTCATCGATTTTCTCAAGTATCTTGAAGGTCTATACCTTATTGGCTTCAACTTATAACCTTCACCTTGCATTCTGTCTTTGCTGATATACGACCAGACTTGATCACCAACTTGGAAACTATGCTCAATGCGATGCTTATCATGCCTTGCCTTGTACTTGGCTTGGCTATTTTCCAGCTGTCCCTGTACTGCCTGGTGAATTTCTTGGATTTGTTCAATGAACTTGGTTGCTTTGTCCACATCGCTATGTCCATCAACCGCTGACTTTACCAAAGACAAAATCCAAGGGAGACCTTGGTGTGAAACCAAAACAGGTCTCAAAAGGAGATCTTTGTGTAGAAGAATGTTTAGCACAATTGTAATCATGTTGCACATAACACAAATGTTCATCCCAAATCTTGGGATGCTTGCCACAATAGCCTCTGAGCAACTGGATCACTATCCTATTGACCACCTTTGTTTGGCCATCTGTTTGTGGATGAAAGGCTGTGCTCTTCTTCAATATGGTGTCCATCAATTCCCACAGACTTGACCAAAACTTCCCAAAAAATTGGGAATCTTGATCAGATACAATGGAAGTGGGTAACCCAAAATGAACCCATACATGCTGAAAGAACAACTTTGCTATTTGTTCAACTGTAATCTATTTGTTACAGGGTATTAAAATACACATTTTGCTGAACCTATCCACAATAAAATATATATAGTCATGACCTTTTCTAGATTTAGGCAGCCCCCCAACAAATTCCATGGAAACACTTTCCCAAGGATGAGAAGGAACTAGTAGTGGAGTGTAAAAGCCTAGTTTTCTATTGCTAGGCTTGCTTTTAGCACACATGGTACACCCTCTTACATATCTTGAAACTGTTTCATTCATTTTTGGCCAATAACAGAATCTTTTCAGCTGTGTAACTATTTTACCTACCCCATAGTGACCTAATATTAGAGAAGTGTGTGCTTCTCGAATTATCTTTACTCTTTCAGTTTGAGGAATGCATAACATTCTAAAATGATACAAGAGTTGGTCCTTAACATGATAATCCAATTCTTCTACTTGTTTTCCATGAATTAAAGTTGCATATACATCTTTAAAATCTATATCTTGAGCATACTGTTCAATGTAGCTTTCATGCAATACTGAGTTATGCTTAAGTATAGTAGATGAATTTATGATTGGTCTGGACAACATATTTGCAAATTTATTGTGTATCCCTTTTTATATCTGATGACAAGATGAAACTGTTGTAGAAAACCCATCCACCTATAGTGTCTTGATTGCTGCAGCTTAGTTTGTGAGTGTAAATATTGAAGTGGTTGATGATCAATATGTATAACTGTCTCTTTGCCCATTAGATAATGTTTCCACTTTTTCAAACTTTGTACTAATGCATACAATTCTTTATCATATGTGAGATAATTAACTACTGTAGAATTAAATGTCTCAGAATGATATGGGTTTACCATGCTGCATCAACACTGCTCCCATGGCATAGTCACTGGCATCTGTTTCAATCTCAAAGGGTTTTTTAAGATCAGACAGTGCTAGTACTGGTGCTGTACTAATCTTTTCTTTTAAGGTGTCGAAGGCTTTTTTCTATTTGTCTCCCCACTAGAACACCTTGTTCAATCCTGTTAAAGCATGTAAGGGAGCTGCAATCAAGAAAAAGTTAGCGATAAACTTTCTCCAATACTGTGCTGCTCCTAGGAAGCTTCTAACTTCTGTAGCAGTTATGGGTTTAGGCCAGTTTACAATGACTGCAACCTTAGAGGGATCTATCTTCAATTCACCACCCCCTATAATATGACCCAAATAATTCAGAGATGTTTTGCCAAATTCACATTTTGATAGCTTAACATAAAGATTTTCTCTTTTTAAAACATCTAGAGTTTGCTTTACATGCTTCAAATGTTCTTCCCATGTTTTACTAAATATAAGAATGTCATCTAGATATACAATGACAAAATCATCAATAAAATTCCTAAGTACATCATTCATTACTCTCATAAATGTAGCAGTAGCATTAGTTAAGCCAAAAGGCATAACTAACCACTCATACAATCCCTTCTTTGTTTTGAAAGCAGTCTTCCATGCATCTTGCTCTACAACTTTGACCTGATGATAGCCACTATGCAAGTCCAACTTGGAAAAGTAAACAACTTCTTGATCGTTATCTTATTCAGTGCTCGGTAATCAATGCACATTCTCCATGAGCCATCTTTCTTTCTCACCAAGGCAATTGGAGACCCGCATGGTGATGTTCTAGGTCTTATGAACCCTTTCTAGAGTAGCTCCTTTACCTGCTTCTTGATTTCTGCATTCTCTAAAGCGGACAACCTGTACATTTCGATGTTAGGCAATGGAGCATCTTGCTGCAAATTAATATCATGTAATATTTCCTTTTTGGGTGGCAGAATTTTAGGTTCTTGAAATAGCATATCATATTCTGAAACAAATTTTTCTAAATCAACTTTCTTTTTAACATTACAACCTTCAGATACATTGGTTTTATCAAGTTTCTTTTCCTTTATGACCATTAGTAAAAATTGTTTGCCTGAATTTACAATTCTTTTCATCTGCCCCGAGTTTATGAGAGTATAATTATTCTTGAGTTTATGAGCTCTTACAATATATTTGATTCCATATTTAACGAGTTGATACTTGTTTTCAGCTCTATATAAAATGGATTTTTTATCATACAAGTAAGGACTTCTTAAAACAATTCCACATATATCCAAGGGAACAATATCTAACTCAACTTCATCTACAAATGCTGACCCAAAAGAAAACCTAAGTTTACATTGTCTAGTCACTTGTAGCTTTGCTTTATCACATACCCAACAATGGATATGGCTTCTTGTGAGGTGTGCTAGTTATAACAAACTTCACAATTGCTTCAGAAATTAAGTTTCTTTGAGCCAATATCAACAAAGCAATCTTTTGATGCTTGGAAATAACTCTAATATGAAAAATCTCATGTCTTTTCCTCTCATTTTCTTCATTATCAGTAGATTGTGCAGAATTACTAGTAGATGCTTCAGAATTTTTACCTTTTATACCTATGGCTGTGATTGTTGTTTCATCCCCTGAGTCTCACCCCAAATCCTTCTGAATAGTTGCATAAGTATTCTTCTTTTTGCCAACAAACTTCTTGGGCCTCAGCTATGAATGCAAAATCCAACAGTGTTCATCATCATGCCCATCCTTCTTGAAGTGAGTGCATGAAGGTTTGGTCTTTTCTACAATATTTGTCTTCCTCTCTTTCCATTTCTGCTTTCTCTTTTCCTTATTCTTCCTTGCAGTGGGTTTGACAATCCCCCAGCTTCTGGGTTCACATTCTTGCCTCTAGCCTCTAGATGTGTAGCCTGAACAGATACCTCATCTATGCTAGTAGGATTAAACATGAGAATGGTGTGCCTTAAATAGCTGTGTAGACCACCTATATACTTCAGCAGAGTTTCAGGTGAGTCTAAAGAAATGCCTAGAATCAAAGCTGTTTTTCTAAATTCTTGGGTGTAGCTCTGTACACTTTGCCCTTTTAATTGGCGAAGAGTTTGCCAACTCATCATAGCTCGCTGCATATAAGCTAGTGGATAGAATTGTTTTTTAATGGCAGAAACAAATTCATTCTAGGTAGAAAGAATTTTACCATGCTTCTTCAAATCAGCTTGTGTCCTACCTTCCCACCATACTAGGGCAGTTCCACCAAGGCGTAAGCTAGCCAACTGAATATTCGTCCTTTCCGAATCGATGTTCTGCACTCTACAATATACATAAATCTGTCTAATCCAGTTATCTAGCTTTTCTGCATTCAATTCTCCGTCATAAACTGGCAAATCAAACTTCACATCTAATTTAATTGAAGAAGATTTCTTCTTTTTATTTTCAGGGCTTTCGTTATGCGAAGAAGATGATGATGAAGGTGATGATGGGGGAGATGGTGGAGAGGTTTTTTCTTCTTTTCCTTTACCTTCTGGGTGGGCAACTAGAAGAGGTTCTTCTACTCTTTTATCTTGTTTGGAGGTTGAAGAATCTTCACCTCTACCTTTCTTAAATTCTCTATACATTTCTTCTACCATGGCTCTCATGGTCATGAAACTATCCATGAACTGGGAGTCTGATTCCAAGGGAATTTCTTCTGCCATTTTCCTCCTAGGATAGAATCTTCCAATTTCTGGGTTACCTTCAACCAACTCTCCTTCTCCTAATTTAAGCTTTGTCCTAGTTAGCATTCAACAAAAAATATCCAGCACAAGCTTGTCTAACCTTAGCAAACTAAAGCTCTGATACCACTTGATCTGAAATTGATCTAAAACAAACAATAAGGTATTATAGACTCATGTGCATGGATGTGCCTATGTTATTTTATGCAACGGATCGATAAGATTGCGAAATACACAGGCAATGAAGCAGTTAAGGAAAACATAATGGACAACACATATAAACGCAACAATTTTAATAAGGAGTTCACCCAATACTCCCAGGCTATGTCTCCTGGTGCAACCTCCATTGGTGGCCTCTCTATTATGTCTTCAAAGTAGAGTTTTTACAATGGTGAGATCAATTTGAGTCTCACTCAACAGGTATAAATCAGTGAGACTGTACTTGGATCCCCCAAGTTTCTAGAGTACACAGACTCTCCTTACTAACTCTTGACCTCTATTGGTCACAGTAGTATGAGCCCAATTTGAGACTCATACATGACAGGAATTATAGAGGAGTGTGCTTGAACCTCTTAAGCCTTCTCTGGAGTACACAGACTCTTTGACCCTCTCTGTCTCTATCCTAATTCTGGCTTGATGCTGCCTTTGCTTCTATAGGACAGCTCGGCTTCTTCTCCCTGCTTTCAGCTCACTACCTACTGCTTCCTTCTCTTACCTCTGCTTTCTGTCAGTTTGTGGCTTTAAAGCCAATTTGCTTCCTGACTGTTCGTTTTTGCTTTCTGGCTTTCCGGTTCCTTTGCCTCTGTCCGTTTCAATCCCTTTGTCTTGCGTAATTGGTCACTATATAATGCCTCACAGGGAGGTGGCCACCTATTTCATAATGGATGAGTGTTAGTTCTCTTGGACATATTTGAAATGACCGTTTTTTCCATTAGCTCCAAGAATGCCTGCGAAACACAACCTTCTGCCAACGCATCATCCATATTGGACTACAAATCCTATGCGATCTTGCTTTATAATCTTGTTAAATCTGGTCATCCATCGGAACGCGTCTCCGTCGTTGATCTGGGTGCCCTAGATCCTATGATTATCGTTCATATCGGGTGGCTGAGTAGCATGATGTTTACCTGTCTGATGTGAGCGGTTCTTTGTCTCTTCTGCCGAGACGCGTGGCAATTGCTGTATGGCGTCGAGCAGAGCTTGGTTGAAACTACTTACCGCTCAAATCCCATCCGATATCATGCCGATTTGTGGAATTCTGCTCCTACATAATCGAAACAATATTTTCCGCGTTTTATAATTATTTCGGGTTCGAGTGCTCGGGGCTTCTCTTCACTGAGAGGTTTGCCCTGCGATATGCGATTAGCTACTTGTCGCTAATCACATATTGGAAACTACCTCCATTGCTTAAATTTGTCAC
This sequence comes from Pinus taeda, assembly GCA_000404065.3. NCBI lineage: Eukaryota > Viridiplantae > Streptophyta > Pinopsida > Pinales > Pinaceae > Pinus > Pinus taeda. The sequence continues at coordinate 229,191 of APFE031160909.1, forward strand.
TGCATTTGCTGGTTGGTGTCAGCACGCATTACCATGGTCTGCCGCTCTATGCATTAGATCAACGACCCTCGTTGATCCATGCTGATCGCCATTGCAACTGTCTGAGGATTCCCTCCGATAGCTTGATCTTTATAAGACTTTGAATCTTTGGCATGATTTTAAAGAGTTCATGAAAACTTAGAGAGTGTTCTAAGATCCATTCGGATCACTCAGCTCATGTTTACCTAGGCAGGATGCTGAAAGTGGGTAAATGTGGGAGGGGTGGTTACAGATTGTTATCAGAGCATGGTTCAAATACATGGGCTGGATGGACTAGATGCATGTTGTTATGCATGCATTTTCATGGTTATCGTTGTCATGCATGAGGTCATGGTATGCAGTTGGTATTTCCATGCATAATGTTGACATGTTGATATGATTATGATTATACATGTATCGTGCTAATTTGGACTGATTTTGCAGATGAGATAGACCTCCCATGAACTCCATTGAGTTATGATTTTGATTATGGTATACATTTGGTTTATTTGACATGGCATGCTTGTAGGAATAAGAGAACCAAAGATGACTAGCTAAATGGTGGACTACAATTCATGTGACTCTCCCTACATATCATTTGGGTAACAAGGAGATGAGTACTCTCTTGATATATCAGAGAAATTTAGGAGTTTGAGGGTAGAGATCATAAGTTTCAACATAGACAATGATAGGTTGGTTGAGGCCTAGGAAAGACTTGTAAGGGCTCAAGAAAAGCAAGCAGAGGTCAATGCAATGATCCTTCATAATTTGTCAGACTTGCAGATATAGGGACAACTGAGGATTAGTCAAGTACATGAAGATAAGACTAATGAGGAATGGTAAGAGGACACAGTCAGGATACAAGTCAAATAGAGGGGACATAGTTAGAGGTGGCAGATCGTTGGGTACACCTGACATGAGGACTAGCATGTACGGGTTTCAGTCTATTTTCTTGTCCACGAGACATCATAAGCATCATCACCAACATCATCCTTATAGGAGGAGTGCGTACTTGCTAGAGCAGTTTAAGAAAGTAAAGCCTCTTACATTTGATGGAGAGATGAAAAATTCAGAAGATGCAGAGGCATGGTTGCTTGGGATGAAGAAATTATTTAGATTTCATAACTATTTAGAGAACATGGAAGCCAAAATAACTACCTTCAATTTTAAAGGAAAACAAATATTTGGTGGGAAGATGTGAAGAATGTCAGAGGCATTCGAGAAGAAGAGTTGGTTTGGGATGAGTTCGAGAGACTCTTCAAGAAGAAGTACCTATCTTGAAGATATTACGATGATAGAGCTAAGGAGTTTTATGAACCACAGAATGGTTCTATGACATATGTTAAGTATACTAGCAGGACCTTGGAGCTGTTGAGGTATGTGCCTTACCTCAAGGATGAGAAAGAAAATATTCAAAGGTTCATCAATGGGTTCCCAACAACATATAGAGACCAAACTGAGTTTGATGAGCCTCGACCATTGTAGGAAGCCATAAGGAAACTTAAGCGTTGTTATGAGCAATCAAAGCGTAAAGCTGTGCCTAAACATGAATTGAAGGGGAATGAGAAAGCTAAAGGGAAGTCGCAACTTAAACGGGGAAGACCTCATGATGCAGGTGAGAAAGAAAATGTTTCTCCTTACAATAAGTTTAATGCAGTTTAGAAGGGACATGGGTCTTAGCCTAGAGAGCAACAAAATAGAGGTGATGGTAGGGGACCGTTGCAATGCTATATTTGTGGCAAAGATCATCATAAGAAGGATTTTTCATTGTACTAGGGTGGTAGGTGATCCATAAACTGCAGTGAATATTCCACTTGACAGTTTTTCATAACAAATATGATAATATTATATTAAAAATATGAGATTATACATTATTACAGTTTTATTAAAACTTCTAGATGTGTAAATTTAATTGTAATTAGTGCATGCATGTGAATCAAAATTATGCAAAAAAGTAGAAAACAACAATATAAGCTCACACACACACATAAGACACAAGATATTCTTTGGGAAACCCTTTCGGGAGAAAACCCAGCTGGAAGGTGAGGCTACCTCACTCTCTTTTTCTGCTTGGAAAATAAGGCTGTAGGTACAAAGAAGTAATGCTTGTGGCCCGTTGGCTGCTACAATGCACATATCCTCCCTGTGTGCTCTACCACCTGTATCTTTGGTATATTTTCTCAACTATGGAACAAAATTATCTCGAAAAAATGGAATGCCTCTTCTTCCTAATGGCCTGGTTATAACATAACCCGATATCCTACTAGTGGTTGAGTTTGACTGCATCAACTCTTAACTAGAGTTACAATATAGACTCTTCTAGAGTATTTTACATCACAATCACATGGATAGCCCATTTTCCATGAATAATAGGGGTTGACATGGTATCCTCCCGAATTATAGGTGTGAAAACATGAAGGTCAACTTCTGAGTGGCATAACTTTTGCATATAAACCTCGATTGACACACTTCTTGCACCGTTGGAAAATATCTATGTAGAACAACGTGAAAAGGTGTTGTGCTAAAGTGGTAAAGTTTTATCCCCAAAAAATGTTGATTGATGTCTCAAAATGCTCTTGAAAGTTTTCATACCCCATTTCACCACACTGGGCCCTGCCGGTAAAAACAATCCCATGAGCTGATTCCTCCACTTTTCCCACTCCAAATGCATAAAGATGATTGACAAACAATATAATTATCCAATACATATCACACCTCCCCATTTTGGGAGGTTTTTGGTCCCCAAAAGATTTTACTAAATGAGGTGAGGAAATTTTTTGATAACCTTCTCTTTGGTGTACCATTTAGCTTTGCCTTGAAGTTGTCCCTGCAACCCAATCTGCCAAAGGTCATGATGTCCCTGTCTTGTAGTTCTGGACCTCTTCTGCAAAACTGTATCTTCTGTCAACTCTGCTTGAGCATTTGGTGCCAAATCTTCCAAAAAAGGTAGGACCTGTTCCTCTTCCTGATCTAACATGGAAGATTCTGAGTTTCAAATTCTCTACATTCACAACTGAGTAAATGTGCATATATGGTGGTAAAATGAGTCGATAGGAATTATCACCCACCTTTTCTAGTATCTCAAAGGAACCATACCTCAGAGCCTTAATTTTCTTACCAGACCCCTACATCCTCTCCTTGTTCAACTGTAACCATATTCTGTCTCCCACCTTGAACGGATTTATTTGTTCTGTGCTGATCATGCCTTGCCTTATACTTCTCTTGCGACTTCTGTAGTATTTCTTGTACATGTAGATGGATCTGCCTTATCTTCTCTATAAAATTTTCAACCCTCAAAGCATCTCATGTAAGATCTTCCCTCACTCCTCCTTGCTTCCCATATGTAATGTCCAATGGTGAAGGCAGAAAATATCCAAAACAAGTTTCAAATTGGGACTTTCCTATAGAAGTGTGGACTACTCTATTGTAATAATTTTGTATATAAAACAATTTTTCATCCGAGGTGTTTGGATGCTTTTGGTTGTATCCCCTTATAAACTGCAACAAAGTCCTATTGACTACTTCTATCTTCCCATCTGTCTGTGGATGGAATGCTGTTGATATATTCAACTTCGTGTCCATATTCTCCCACAATGTAGTCCAGAATGCATTAAGAAATCTTGTATCCCTATTTGAAATGATGCTCCTTGGTATCCCAAATGGCACCTAGACCTATCCAAAGAACAATTTTGCTATTTATTTTCCACTGATGATCTTTCTATAGGGAATCATAACACACATCTTGCTAAACCTATCAACTACCACAAACATGTAGTTGTTTCTCTTCCTGGTTGTTGGTAAACCTCCAACAAAGTCCATGGAAATGATTTTCCAAGGATGAGTAGGTACATGTAAGGGATGATATAGACCATGTTTCCTATTGCTAGGCTTGCTGGCACAAAAAATCAAGCATCCTCTTATGAACCTATCTACCTTCTCTTGCGTCTTGGGCCAATACACATACCTCTGCAAGTTAGCCACAATCTTCCCTATGCCAAGGTTCCGTGCAACCTTGGAGGTGTGAGCCTCTCTAACAATTTGCAGTTGCTCACCTTTAGGAACACATAACTTATCCAACATGTAGAGTAACCCATCCTAAAGATTCTAGTGAATGGTGTTGTCACCATCATGTACATGAATTTGACTCTACAACTATTGATACACCTTCTTGAAGCCCTGATCCTTTGAATACACTTCCATATATGCATCATGGGTGAATGGCTTCATGTCCATAAGAGTCCCCAACATTCTAATCTTGATGTGGGTGGCCTTGAAAGCATGTCATCTAACTTGTTTGTTCTTCCCTTCTTATAAATGATCACCAAATGAAACTACTATAAAAACTCCATCCACTTGTAATTCTTGGTTTGTTGTAGCTTACTCTGGGCCTATAAGTACTGTAATGGCTAGTGATACGTGTGGATTATTGTCTCCTTTCCCATCAGATAGTTCTTCCACTTCTTCACCACTTTCATCATGACATAAAGCTCCTTCTTGTAGGTAGGTTAGTTAAGGACTGACCCATGAAATACTTCAGAATGGTAGCATACAAGCCTTCCTCCTTGCATCAAGACAACTCCCATAACATACCCACTCATATCTGTCTCCACTTCAAAGGGACGCTGCAAGTTTGGTAATGCCATAACTGGTGCTTGTCTGATCTTCTTCTTTGACTCCTCGAAATCCCTCCGTTGACCTTTTACCCACTGGAAACTCTTGCCACTTGCTATTTTGCTGTGAAGCGATGCTGCTACTACTAAAAATGATGATATGCATTTCCACTAGTACTGTGATGCCCCAATGAAACTTCCAACCTAAAAAACATTAGTAGGCACTGACCATTTCATGATGACCTCCATATTGGAAGGATCTATCTTCAGCTCTCCTCCACTGATCACATACACTAGATATGCCAAGGAATGCTGCGCAAAATCACACTTATTGAGATTTAGCAGCTAGTGCTTCTTCAATGTTTCCAACACCTGTATCAAATGTGAAATATGCTCCTCTCAATTAGCACTATATACCAATATATCATCGAAATAGAAAACAACAAATGAATCTATAAAAGAGCGCAATACATTATTCATTAATCTCATAAATGTAGCTAGTGCATTACATAGGCCAAATGGCATGACTAACCACTCATACAAACCTTGCCTGGTTTTGAAGGTGGTCTTCCATGTATCTTATTGTTTGACTCGAACTTCGTGATATCCAGACTTCAAGCTTAGCTTGGTGAAGTATTTTGCTTGCTACAGCTGATCCAACAAATCATCTATCCTGGCCAGGGGGTATCTATTGTTAAGCATGATTTTGTTCAACGCCTTGTAATCTATACACATCTACTAAGTCCCATCCTTCTTTGGCATAATAATGATGGGTGACCCACATGGTGATGCACTCAGTCAAATGAAATCTTGTTCCAGTAGTTGCTGCAACTATTTATTCACTTCATTTGCTTCTATAGCAGACTCCCTGTACAACCCAATATTTGGCAATGGGGAGTCCGGGAATAACTAGATCTCGTGCTCCAATTCTCTCTTAGATGGTAACCCTTCAGGCTCTCAGAACAATTCTTGAGATTTGCTAGCAACTGGTGCTTCTTCAATGTTTCCAACACCTGTATCAAATGTGAAATATGCTCCTCCCAGGTAGCACTATATACCAATATATCATCGAAATAGAAAACAACAAATGAAACTATAAAATAGTGCAATACATCATTCATTAATCTCATAAATGTAGCTAGTGCATTACATAGGCCATATGGCATGACTAACCACTCATACAAGCCTTGCCTGGTTTTGAAGGCGGTCTTCCATGTATCTTATTGTTTGACTCAAACTTGGTGATATCCACACTTCAAGCCTAACTTGGTGAAGTATTTTTCTTGCTACAACTGATCCAACAAATCATCTATCCTGTGCAAGACGTATCTGTTCTTGAGCGTGATTTTGTTGAACACCTCGTAATCTATACCCATCCGCTAAGTCCCATACTTCTTTGGCACAATAATGATGGGTGACCTGCATGGTGATGCACTCAAGAAAATGAAATCCTATTCCAGTAGTTGTTGAAACTATTTATTCACTTCATTTGCTTCTATAACAGAATCCTGGTACAACCCAATATTTGGCAATGAGGAGTCTGGAAATAACTAGATCTCGTTCTTCACTTCTCTCTTAGGTGGTAACCCTTTAGGCTCTTAGAATACATCCTATCTGTAAAAACTCCTCCAATTGTTTTTTATGTTTAGTAGTACACCCATCAAGGGATGCCTTGCCTCTTATTGACTCCTCTTTAGACTACCTTTCTCTTAAAAATAATAAACCATACTTCTTGCTAAAACTAATCAATTTCTTGGCTTGGTTGGCAGTTACCAGTGAAATTTTTGACTTGCCTTCATGCGCGTTGAAGATGAGTGATTTTCCATCCTTTATGAGCCAATACTGATTGGATATCCTCATGAATATTGCATCACCCATGTATATGTATGGACTCCCAAACACGACTCCACATACATCAAGGGGAACCACATCTAGATCTACTTCATCAATAAAATCAACACTGATAGCAAATCTAATTTTACACTATTTTGTTACCTTTAGCTTTGCATCCTTATTTACCCATCCCAGTGGATATGGGTTTGGATGATCACGAACTTCCAATCCAAAATTTTTGACCAACGCTACTATAATGAGATTCACCTACGATCCTGAGTCAAGCAAAGCATCAATATTTGTCTTCTTGACCTATATCTTTATATGGAAGAGTTTGGTCATTTCTTTCTCCTCGTTGCTAAAGGCTACTCAGATTTACCTCCTTCTGCATTGATGTACAAATGATATTCTCATCCATGTCTGAGCTTCTTTCAACTTAGTTTCTCGAATTTGTGGCCATGGGATTCTTCTTCTTGTTATCTTTCTTCTTGTTCTTCAAGTTTAGCTCTGGATGAAACTTCTAACATTTTTCCTTTTTATGGCCATTAATGTTGCAATGGTTGCTAGGCTATTTTCAATGGTGTGCTGTGGCTACTCTATTTTTATCTTTTCCCCCTTTTTTCTTCTTCTTCCCCTCCTTAAAATCGTGTTGTTTCTCCTTCTGGTCTGATCCACTTGATTGAGCTCACTTCAAGCCTATGTTCTTTAGGTACTATGCCTATACACAAGCCTCGTCCACCATTTTGGGCTTGAACAACATCACTTGCTCACACAAATGATGATGCAGAGCCCAAAATACTTGAGGAGTACATATGGCTTCTTTGGAGAGATACCCAACATTATACCCATCTAATTGAATTCTATGGTGTACCCTTGCACGCTTTGGTCTGAATTTTGCTTGAAGTAATGCCACCGAATCTACTAATCCTCCATGTAGCCAATGGGATAAAACTACGAATTAAAGAGGTTTTTGAAATCCTCCCACTTAGTCACTGGAGGTTCTCCCTCCAACCTTAAGGTTTCCATGTCGCTCTCCCTCACCCCTCAGGGTTTCCGTGTGGCTCTCCCAACAACTTAGTGCATGACCCTCCAATTTCAACCACGCAAATGAGATCTTCTCTCCTTCCTCACTTTGATGGATGATGAAAAAAACTTCCAGTTGTTGCAACCAATGATTCAGTTTCAGAGCATCGATCTTGCCATGGTACAACTTGATATCGACTTTTGCTTCCATTTTAAATAGGACAATTCATGACACTTGAACTGGGTTGCCATTTTTCGGGTTCTTTCTTCTAACGGTTCTTTGTTTCTCCTCGATCTTCTGATCCTCATTCTAATTTGTCCTCTGCATTCAAACCTCCAAATTTCCAAATATCCCCAACTTGCTGTTCAAGGTCGCCATGAGGAAGTTTACATTGCGGTTGATATCTGCGACTTGTTGTTCCAGTCGCGTAAACCTCATCTCTGCATGATCCCAAGGTTCGTTTACATATTCATCAGCCATGATTATGGTTTTATGATTTTCAGCCCCGCCAATATAGATCCGCGAAATCTCCACAAAATACCCAAAGAAACCCACTATGATGTCAAATGATCCGTAAACTTCCGTGGATATTCCATTAGACATTTCATCACAACAAATCTGATAATATTATATCAAAAATATGAGATTCTACACTATTATAGTTTTATTAAAACTTCTAGATCTGTAAATTTGGATATTATTCGTGCATGCATACGAATGAAAATTATGCAGAAAAGTAGAGAACGAAAAAATAATCTCTCACACACAGGCATAGCACACAAGATATGCTATGGGAAACCCTTTTGGGAGAAAACCAAACTGGAAGGTGAGGTCGCCTCGCTCTCTCTCTCTGTCTGGAAAATAAAGTTGCAGGTACAAAGAAGGAATGCCTGTGGCATGTGGGCTATTAAAGTGCACATATTCTCTCTACATGCTCTACCTCCTTTCTCTTCTGGCTATATTTTCTCAACTGCGGAACAAAATTCTCTCGAAAGAATTGAATGCCTCTTCCTCCTAGTGGCCTGGCTATAACATAATCCGATATCCTATTAGTGGTTAAGTTTGATTACATCAACTCTTAACTAGAGTTACAATATAGACTCTTATAGAGAATTTTATATCAAAAAAACATGGGTAGCCTATTTTTCATGAATAAAGGGGGTTGACACGACATCCTCCCAAATTATAGGTGTGAAAACAAGAAGGTCAACTTATGAGTGGCATAACTTTTTCATACAGACACCGATTGACATGCTTCTTGCACCGTTGGAAAGATATCTATGTGTAGAAAAATGTAGAAAGATGTTGTGCTAAAGAAACAATTTTTTACCCCCAAAAATTGTCATTTGATTCCTCAAAACGCTCCCAGAAGTTTTTAGATCCCATTTCACCAAATTGGGCCTCGCTGGTAAAAATGGTCCCATGAGTTGATTCCTCCACTTTTACCACTCCGAATGCATCACAATGGATGAAAAACAATATAATGATCCAATCCAGATTAGCAAGCCTTAGATCTACAATGTTGAGGAGGTTTAGACAGTTAAGGATGTTGGCCATAACATTCATCGGATTTATGCATCCATGAACAACAAGTAGGAAAATCACCAAGCATCCATTATTGAATGGAAGGTAAGCTATGTGATCATGTTGTTTCTATTTTGATTGAACTTGGATCAAATTATAGTTATGTTAATCCTGAACTGATGGATAAGTGTGGTTTGAGAAAATAAGTGCATGTAGAGTCTTAGTTGGTGCAGTTGGCTACATGTACTAAGAAGAGAGTTCATCATTGGGTAAGAGCTTGTGAATTTGAGCTGAATGGTATGCCTACATTTGCACATCTAAATGTGCTTCCATTGGTGTCATATAGTATGATTTTGGGCATGGATTGATTGTATATTCATAGGACCAAAGTAGTTTTTTATGACAAAGATATTGAGTGCTTGGATGATAATTGGAAAATAGAATCTTGCAGGGAAATAAAAAGCCTACATCGGTGATGATGGTTACAACTATTCAAGCTAAGAACAATTGCAGGAGGGGGTGTGTATTGTTTGTAGTTCATATTTCCAGTGACAAGGGTAAGGATGTTGAGGATGCGGATGTATTCAAGAGGTACCCTATCTTGCAGAAGATTCAAGATGTATTTCTAACTAAGGTTCCAAAGTTTCCACCCCACAGAGAAGTGGAATTTTGTATTGAGTTGGTACCTCGAGCATTACCAACATCAAAGACAATTTATAGGATGAACACTCCAGAGTTAGTGGAATTGAAGTTGTGGTTGAAGGAAATTCTTGACAAGGGATACATTAGGCCAAGTGTATCCCCAAATTAGACCAAGTGTATCGCGTTGGGCTGCACCAGTGTTTTTTGTGAAGAGGAAGTATGGTACTCTCATATTGGGCATTGATTAAAGGCATCTGAACAAGGTGACGATCAAGAACATATATCCATTGCCACTGATTGATGACTTATTTGATCAATTGAAGGGAGCAACAATGTTCTCAAAAATTGATCTGAGATTAGGATACCATTAGGTGCGCATCAAAGAAGAGGATATCTACAAGACTTCTTTCTAGACCAGGTATGAGAATTATGAGCTTGTTGTGGTTCCTTTCGATTTGACTAATTCTCCAACTACTTTCATGTGCTTGGTGAATATTATGTTGTGTCCTTATATGGAAAAGTTTGTGATTGTATTCATTGATGATATATTGATATATTCTGTTAGGTCCCTATACTACTATTGTAACCCCTTATTGCTATTAGTGCAACCCCCTTATTGTATTATTGTGCCCATATAGTCCCCATGTTGTTATTATTATGCCCCATAGAAGCCCACTATTGTTGTTGTTGTGCCCCTACAATATTATTCCTATGTAGGCTCTGATTGTATTGGGACCCCTTAGACTCCTATATATAGAAATGAGGTATTTTCATTTGTATCATCCAAGAATTGTTCATTTCTGTAATGTAAAGGAGTTTTCCCCCTCGAAGAGGCTGATTTTGAAATCGTTGATCTGTATTTTCTATCTTTTTGTGAGCTAGTTTCATAACATTTGCTATCAGAGCTTTGGATTCTAGGGTTTCGGTGCTCCAAACAGGTCATCGTGGAATTTTCGCTATAAATTTTTCTCTACGAAGTTTAAGAAGCTAAATAAAAAACCCATTTGAGCCAAAATTGTTCTGAACATTCGGTCTGAATTTAAGGTCTTGTATCACTATATTTGCGGATATATGATCTGAGGAAGTTAGGGTTTATGCAAGCTCTAGAATTCTATCTCAAACAGGTCATTGTATAATTTTCGCTATAATATTTTTTCTACGAAGGTTCAGACTCTGAAATTAAAACCCATTTGATCCAAAATCTTGGTGAATCTCAGGCCCAAATTTCAGATCTTGTTTAACTATATTTTCAGAGATACCATCTAAGAAATTTAGTGTTTTTGCAGGCTCTCAAATTACATCCAAAATAGATGACCTTGGGAAAATCGTCATAACTTTCTCTCTGAGCATCAGATTGAAATTTGTAAGAAGTTATAGAAAGATAACAGAATTCACATTTTTGTGTATTTTATTCAAGTTTGAAGGTCAAAACAATGACATGTGGAACTTCATACAAGTTCGATTTATTGAAAAAGTATATAATCAGGTCATCTTGGGAGATTGGGCATAACTCTTTCTTGGAGAATCCAATTTCGATCAGACTGGTGGCATTGGAAAGATGACGCATAGGGATACTGCAGGTCACAATTTCAGAACTTGGAGATCTGAAATTTAAGAGATACAACAGATTCAATATTGAGCTTCTAAAAGAAAGAAAAAGAATGTCTGGAATCAAGAAAATATAAACACCTAGTAAGCAAAATTGGAGGGATGATTTGAAGAATGTGATCAAAGATATGATCAATAAAATAAATGGTATAGAAGAAAAAATGAATGAAAACCTGGAAGATTTGAAGAAAGACATGGAAGGTTTTAAGGAAGTTGGGACAAAGTCACTACAAGAAAGGCTTCCCAATTTCGAAAAGGTAGTAGAGGAAAATCATGATGAGCAAAAAAGAAATGTTAATCATGATTTCATAGACTCTAATGTTGGATTGAAGACCCAACATATTCCAAATATAGATATGAGGAAATTTGATGGCAAGGATCCCGTAACTTGGATACTATAGATGGAGCAATATTTTGATCTACATGATGTGCAACCACCATAAAAGGTACATATTGCATCTTTATATTTAGAACCGAATCAATTTGTATGGTATAGAGGGATTTTTTCTCGTAAACAACTTGTCACCTGGTCAATTTTCATGGAGGAAATGATTGCACATTATGAGGATACAAATAGAAACACCTTCTTTAGCCAATTGACAAATCTCAAACAAAAGGGTTCAATGACAGAGCAAAATGAGGACTTCCAAAAATTGAATACAAGGGTAAATGATATTCCATAGAAGCATAGGATTGAAGTATTCATAGGGACTTTAAATTATAACATCCAACATGAGGTTCGCCTTTGGGAACCTGATTCATTAGAGAAGGCATATAGGTTGGCAAGACAAAATTGAAAGAAAAATTATGGCAACAAGGAATCCTACCACTCATAACTATAAAGATGGAAGTGTTGTTTTTCCTAGCCTTTCACCACCCACAAGGTTGACACCACAACAATTGGAAGAAAAAAGAGCAAAAGGGCTTTGTTAAAATTGTGATAGAAAATACACTAAAGGTCATAAATGTGCTGAGAAGAAATTAATTTACATTGATGGGGAAGAGGAGCAAGAAAAGGAACAAGAAACATCAAAAGAATAGGATATACACTAGGAACCAATCCCAGAGAAAGAAGAAATGAATATGACCATATCTTGTAATGCATTGACAGGAATTACCACTCCTCAAACTCTCAATATAGAAGGGAATATCGAAAAGAAAAAGGTAATAATGTTGATTGATTCAGGTAGTACCCATAATTTTATTCATTGTAAGATATACAATGAATTGAATTTCTTCCTATATCTAGCACTAGAGTGTCAAGTAATGGTTGCAAATGGAGGAACCATAAATTGCTTTGGAAAGTGCCATAATATCAAGCTATCCTTGGGAGAATATGTACTTAATAGTCCAATGCTTTCCATTCTAATGGGTGGTTCAAATGTTGTACTAGGAGTCCAATGACTACAATCTTTGGGTACAATAGCTTTTAATTTTCAAGAACTTTTATTGATATTTTTTGGGAAGGAAAGGAAGTTGACTTAAGGGGTATTGCAGGGAAACTGGGAAATATAATCATCTCTAGCAGCATGACAAAGCTTCTAAAGAAAGAACAACGGGGCGTAATTGCACAATTATGTTCACTAGAGGTTCCCACATCTAAATCATCTATTTCTCCAGATCTCCAAAATGTTTTGGACAATCATTCCAAGGTATTTGAGACCTCCCACCTATTCGTGATCATGATCATGCTATTCATTTGATTCCAGGAAGTGTTCCCCCAAACATCAAGCCTTAAAGATATCCATATTCCCAAAAGAGTGAAATTGAACATATGGTTGCAAAAATGCTAGAGGTTGGTATAATTCAACCTAGTCAAAGTTCTTTCTCTGCTTCAGTTGTATTGGTACACAAGAAGGATGAATCATGGCGCATTTTTCCAGATTCTAGGGATCTCAACAAGATTACTATTAAATATAAATTTCCCATTCTTGTCATTGATGAATTATTGGATGAATTACATGGAGCAATTTACTTCACCAAGTTGTATCTTCGTTCAGGATATCATTAAATCAGAATGAAGACTGAAGACATTCCAAAAACAACATTTAGAACTCATAAGGGTCATTAGGAATCCTTGGTCATGCCTTTTGGCCTTACCAATGCACCTTCTACATTTCAAGGTTTGATGAATTCCATTTTCAAACGCTTCCTTAGAAAATTTATGTTAGTATTTTTTGATGATATACTAATCTATAGGAAGTCTTGGAAGGATCATGTTCGACATGTTGACAGGGTTCTCAAACTATTCGAGGAGAAACAATTGTATGAAAAAATATCCAAATGTTTCTTTGGAGTACAAGAGGTGGAATATTTGGGTACTCAGTTAGCTCATAGCTCATCTTATCATCCTCAATGTGATGGGAAAACTGAGATAGTGAACAAATGTTTGGAAGCATATCTTCGTTTCTTTGTTTTTTTATAAACATACAGAATGGGTCAAGTGGTTTCCTCTGGTTGAATGGTGGTATAAAAATTCCTTCCTTACTGCAACAAAAATGACCCCATTTATGGAACTTTATGGATATCATCCACCGTCCATCACATTATCTTTAAAAGAAAATTCTAAGGTTCAAGTAGTGGAAGGTCATATCAAGTATCAACAATAAGTTCTCAAACTCTTAAAGGATAACCTCACTTTGGCGCAGAATAGAATGAAACAACAGGTGATCAACATTGCAGTGAAAGAAGTTTTGATGTAGGTGACTTGGTATTTCTACGACTACACCATACAAACAAATGTCCCTCAAGAAAGCTAAGAAGGATAATAAATTATCACCAAAGTATTATGGTCCATACAAGGTGTTACAAAAGATTGGTACTATGGCATACAAATTGGAGCTTCTTTCATCTTCCCGAGTGCACCCAGTTTTCCATGTTTCATGCTTAAAGAAGCTTATAGGTGAGAAGATCCCAGTTCAAATAATATTGCCAAAAACTGATGAGGAAGGAAAAATCATATTGGAACTGGAAGAAGTAAAAAAAAAAAAGAAATTGACAACTATGAAATCGATAAATTTTAGAGTATATCATCAAGTTGAAGAACTTATCCACTGAAGATTCCACATGGGAGGATAAGAATTTTATACAGAAGCATCCAGAACTACTCAAGCATTGAGGACAACGCTCTTTGAAGGAGAGGGGTGCGTTAGGTCCCTATAATACTAGTGTAACCCATTATTGTTATTAGTGCAACCCCCTTATTGTATTATTGTGCCCATATAGTCCCCATGTTGTTATTATTATGCCCCATAGAATCCCACTATTGTTATTGCTGTGTCCTTACAATATTATTTTTATGTAGGCTTTGATTGTATTGGGATCCCTTAGACTCCTATATATAGAAAGGAGGTCTTTTCATTTGTATCATCCAAGAATTATTCATTTGTGTAATGTAAGGGAGGTTTCTCCCTCGAAGAGGCTGATTTTGAAGTCGTTGATCTATATTTTCTATCTTTTTGTGCGCTGCTTTCATAACATATTCTAAGAATGAGGAAGAGCATGTTGAAAACTTAGCAACAATATTGATATTGTTAAGATGGAATCAATTGTATGCCAAGCTTAGTAAATGTAACCTCTTTCAGATATAGGTACATTACTTGGGGCATGTTGTTTCCAAGGAAGTTATAGAAGCGGATCCAGAAAATATTAGATATATCATGGTATAGAAAACTCTTAGAAATGTGGATGAGGTTATATCATTCATGGGGTTAGTAGATTACTATAGGAGGTTCATCAAGAACTTCTCATGAATTTCCTATCCTATTACATCATTTGAGAGGAAAGGAAATAAATTTGAATGGACAAAGGAATGTGCAACAAGTTTTGAGCAGTTGAAGTAGTTGTTGATCAATGCTCAATTTCTCATGATTGTAGATTGGGATAAATAGTTTGTGATGTGTGTAGATGCTTGCAAGAGAGGAATTGGTGGAGTCCTGATGTAGAAGGGACAGATGGTACACTATGAATCAAGGAAACTAAAAGAGCACCAGCAAAAATATGTGACACATGATCTTGAGTTGGCAACATCGTTCATGCAATGAAGATGTGGATGCACTATCTTTTTGGCAGGAGATTTGTGTTGATGAGTGATCAGATTGGGTTGAGGTACTTGTTTGACCAACTGAATTTGAATGCCAGACAAGCTAGATGGTTGGCCACACTCAATGAGTTTGACTTCAAGATGAGACACATTAAAGGAAAAGAGAATAGGGCTGCAGATGCTCTTAGCAGGAGAGTGCAAGTAAATCACATAGAAACTATGAGTTTATATGGGACAGATTATATAAGATCTTATAGGTAGGATAGTAGGATGACAGGTACATGGATATTAGGCACATGTTACAATAGTAGGGTATAGGTGATCAAGATGTGGATTATCATCTCACGAAAGATGGCTTGTGAGATTTAGGGATAAGTTCTATGTGCCAAACGACAGTGAGCTCAACAAGCTTATCTCTAGGGAGTTTCATGTCAAGTCATATTTAGGTCACCTGCGATATTATAAGACATTGATAGTTGTGAAGAATTTCTACTATTGGCTGAATTTGAAGAAGGAAGTGGCAAAGTTTGTTGCCAGGTGTTTGGATTGTCAACAAGTAAAAACATAGTGTAAGCATCTAGGTGGTTTACTACAACTGATTCCAATTCCAGAATGAAAATGAGAGGTCATTTCCATGGATTTCATTATAGGTTTTCTAAGGACATCTAGACAACATGACTCCATCATGGTCGTAGTTGACAGGTTGACAAAGGTAGCTCACTTCATAACAGTTAATACTACTAAGTCAGCCAGTGAGGTAGCATAGATCTTCATAAGGGATATAGTGATATTGTGTAGTATTCCTAAAAAGATCATATTAGATAGATATGCCAAGTTCACTTCCAGGTTTTGGAAGGAGTTGTTTACATGTTTAGGTATAGAGTTGGCCTTCAGTACAACTTATCATCCGCATATAGATGGACAGAAAAAGAGGGCAACAGGATTATGGAGGACATGTTGAGGATGTATGTTATTCACCAGAAGAGGAGGTGAGAGGAGTATATTCCACTAGTAGATTTTTCTTACAACAATGGGTATTAGGAGTCACTGAGTATGAGTCTGTTTGAGGCACTCTATGGGCGAGGTTGTAATACTCCCATCAGCTGGAGTGATAGAATAGGAAATGCAAGTTACAAAGAAGAATCAAAAGGAAACACAGGATAAAAAAAAGAGTTATGCAGATCAACATAGGGCATTTAAGGAGTTTCAGGTTGGGGAGCATGTGTACTTGCAAATCAAGCCCAGGAGGATCTCGTTGAGGATTGGGTCATGTGCGAAGTTGGCACCTCGACATTCTGGGCCTTTTGAGATCCTTGAGAGGATTGGACTAGTGGCCTATGAACTTGCACTACCTCCGATAGTGAAAGTCTATGATGTTTTCCATGTTTCATTGCTTATATATGTGAAAGATGTTGTTCATGTTATTGATTGGTCATTATTGCATGTGGAGCTAGAAGGAGAATTCCAGATGGAAAATCAGTGCATATTGTAATGAAAAACAACTCATGCTCTAGAATTGAGGAATTGAGCAAGTTAAAGTGCAGTGGAAGCACTTTGGGACCGATGAAGCTACATGGGAGATGGCTTATCAAATGCGGGCTATGTATCCTTCATTATTTTTGGGTGGAGGAAAATGAATTTTTGATATATGTATATATTTATGTATGTTTGTTATTGTTAATACCACAATGGTATGTGTTATAAAGCTCAAATAAGTGGTATGATTCTCATGTAGTCATGTTTTTCATGATGGTTTTTCTTTGAGCAAGTTGTTCATTGTAAATACTACATCTAGCTAAGTTATAAAGCTCCATGGGCTTTATGTTTTGGTTTCAGCGGTCTTGTTGGCTATAGGTTTCATAGGACACCGATGATGGTATTCCCCTAAGGGGAAGGGGTTTGTAACAACCCTGGGTTAAAGTTTCATGTAATAAAGATGATAAAGTCAAAATAAGGCCAAGGTCATGGGACACGTATTCCAAGCTGAATGTTGCGAAAAATATCTTAGTGGGTATCACTAATGTTTATTGTGGCTAAGGAAATTAACAAAGGCATTAGAAAAGGATTTGAAAGGGAAAAGAGACACTAATTGACATTTTATTTATGAAAATAAAAGAAAATAGGAGAAAAGGAAGGTGAAAGGTCACAATTTGCATGTAAGGAGGAAATTGAAGGAAAATAGAGGAAAAATGAAGAAATTAGAGGAATCAATAATAAACAGGTTACTAAGGATCAGTTCACAAATTTTTCTGGTTAGATTTTCATCAGTTGGGTTTTGGAATTGTCTTTAGAGAGGAGAAGAGCACCAAGAGGAGAAATTAAGCAAGCAAAGGAAGGACATGAAATCAAAGGAAAGCAAGGTTCAAACAAGGAAGAGTTAGATCAAGCAACTTCAACGAGAATACTTGTAGATAACATGTTGCATGTATGATTTCCTAGTTGGTTTTGGCATGCATGGTACGTGCATGTGTGTATTTGGTTCATTTGCTGTCATTGGCATGAGTTTTACTTGATTTGACAATGGTTTCAACCTTGCCTTTCCATTTCTGGATAGCGATACTGTGATAAGATTTATTCTTGGTTGAGCTTTGGATTGTTGGAAGGTTTTGGATTCAAGTGAGGTGGTCTCAGGAAAATCCCAAAGGTTGGGGGTGGATATGGTTTTCTCTAGGAAGCCCTCAACATGTGGGTGGAGACAGGAAAATTCCTCAAGGGACGGTGAAGAAATTCTGAGACATCCAAGCTCGGTTTGGTTTTGTGATCTCGGGACCGGTTTAGGTGAGATCAAGGTAGTGTGAGGGTGAAGGTGGTTTAACCTTTGAATTCCATTGGTTGGTTATGGATTGGTTTATCCCCTGAGATCCCACATTCATGCTTGGAATATGGCACAAGGGTGATTTACTGGAAGAAATATTTGGTTCAGCCCAATCTATGGTCGGGTGGTACGTGGAAGTCCTTGACTTGGTTGAATTTTGCATATGTTAATAAGAGCTTATTTCCTATTGTATTTTATGAGTAAATCTACATGTTATGTTGTGGATTTGATGGTTGTTCTATCATGGTTATTATTTTGGTTATATGCTGGTTATAAGCATGTTTTGTGATAGACTCTAGTTATGGCTCTTAACATGAATTGATTGGTAAATGAATGGTTATTGAATGCATGACCTAATATATGTTATTGCAACTACTGTGAGATAGAATTAGAACTTCTTGATGATTCTCAAGTAAGTTTCAAATTTCTATGTTCAAATGTGCATTCATGATCTGTAGATTTCATGCTTGCCATGTGTTTGACAGAATGTCTTTCATGGTTAGGCTTGGTTAGGTCAAGTTCTTGTCTAGGTTTTACGTTAAGGATTTGCCTTAGTTTAATTTACCATTTTGGAAAGTTCTATCAAGTTATGGGCAGAGGTTTGGATCCTAGCCTTGAAAAATTGGCTTAGATTCCTGGGTTGCATGCACAAAAATGGGAATTTTAGACTGTAGTCACTCGGAGGCAGGGTTTATTCATGTGGATGAAGGGTTACACATGATGTATTTCTTTGTTATGCAAGTGAATGGGAGTCTAGATCACATAAAAAACAAGTTGGATCAGGGTTGGGCACCTAGAGTGGTTGTTTAGCTCCTATGGGTCTTGTAGCTCCTAAGGAAGGTCAATAAAATTTTGGTTGCTTGATTCCACTTCGTTAACTATACTTAGGAGTTTGATTCATGTCATAGTAGACCTAAGCTCATGTTTACCTAGGAAGGCTGGTGAGAGAGGGTAAATGTGGGAGGGGTGGTTACAAATTGTGGTAGCGAGAATGTTAACTTGAACTAGGTTCAAACATTCTTCCAAAAAATTTCATGTATGTAGTTGATTGGATTGAGAAACCCCTTCATTAGATAATCTATCTGTGAGTGCATCACATATCATGAAATATGTTGGGGAATGAAAACTTGAAAACTGTCTAACAGTTTGGCCACTTCAAAGTATCTTATTGTAAGTTTCCAATTAGTTGAGATCTTAAGTGGGTTGGTGCCATTTTAGATCTTGAATACTGCTTGGATTATCAAGTATGAGTTTCTTTCCACTATGAGAGAAGTGAATTCCCTATTGATTTCTATACGTAATCCTCTAATGAGACATGTGAGATTCACTCCATTATTTGTAGTGTATCCCAATGGTTCAAGGAAAGATAAAGACCTTGGCCTTCAGGATTGCAAAAAAGTCTTCTCAACCTAGTGTATTCGAGATTCCCTTTAGAGGGCTCATCAAAATTCAAATTTATTAGACCAATCAGAGGAGGGAGTCATTTATTTGGAGAGGACATGTCTTTAGTTTTGGACTAGGGAGGAATCCGTTATATGGATCCCATAATATTGAACTTCTTTAGAATAAACATCTTTGAATTAGATGTTTTTTGATATTTTGGATTCTAGGATCTTACTGAAATTGTTTTCCTAATGTTTTTAAGGAATAACTCCTAGAATTGCTCCTCCTTGAGAGATTTAAATTTGAAAATCCTCTTATTTCTTTCCTTTGAAAAATTCCATAACACCAATCACATAAAAGTGTTCCATTCTAGTTTGAGGATATTATTGGAGAAAAGATATTCCTCCACTGATTCATGGTGTTGTGGATCTCCATGAAGGATATGTTTGATTGATGGAAAAAGATTGCCCCTCTATCCCATAGGTATCCTAAGACCTTGCATGTTATAAAGAGATGGTTTTGGGGTTCCTCCATGACCAGATACAACATGCATTGCGATGGTCCTATAAAACATTGTTTGATGATATTATCCTAGGTCAAGGTCTTCTTAAGCTTGAGCAACCATAGAAAGGTTGATATTTTCAGGTACAGTTCAAGATTCTAGATTGAGTCCCAATGAGGAAAGGATATGTATTTGGCCCATCCCTTTGCTAAATAATAACCTTCTTTGGCTTTTAATTTCTTCTACAATGATGTTTATGAGTCGAGATTGGAGAAGCTCATCAATCTTTTGGTGATCTTCATTCCTCCATTGAATATGATAATACTTACTAGGAAGCCATTTATGTATCCCTATTTGATTTATATTCCCTACAAATATTCAAATATTGGTTGACCTTAGACCATCCCACTTCCAAGGTCACAAGTTAACTTGGAGTCAATTTCTCTTTTCAGGTTAGGACATGTTCTCGATGCCACATGTCATCCTAGAGGAGAATTGGAACTCTTTTACACACCTCCCAGAAGTAGTGGTTTTGTACCAAATTTAAGTTTAAGTGCTGTTCTAGATAAGAGATCCTAGACAATCACCATCCATCCACAGTAGTGAATTTTCAAAGATGTTGGGGGCATACTTCACTCTCCACATTTCCACCTAGAGCTCCCCTTTGCTTTTAATCTATCGTCACCAGAGTTTAGTGGCCAAGGCTTTATTCATTGGAAGAGGATATTTGATATTAAGTCCTCCTTCCGCTTATTATATGTTAATTATTTCTATGAATAGAAATTATGATTACGTAAATTAAATACTCAATTAGTTACTCTTACTATTCATATTTATAATTTTTTGGTTAAAATTTAGTTATCTATCATTTTTCTTGATTAATTTTTTTCCACTCTTAAGTTATGCGTGTGTATTTATATGTGTGAGAGAGAGAGAAAGAGAAAGAGAAAGAGAAAGAGAGAAATTTATAATGCTTACAATTATATTATACAACATTTTGTCACTATCCCTGTACTCCTCGTTCCTTGATCCTGGAGGACCTCTACAGTGAACTCCGCATGCTTTGCCCTCATGGAGAAACTCCCATTATGTCCCTCTTCATGAGTAGATAATCTCCCTTTTGCACCATTTCCCCTGAAACTTCTGTTTTGCCCAGTTTACAAGGCTGACGCTAATGACATTTTTCTTCCTTGCATCGATGTGTAGATATTAGCATTATTCCCCACACCGACCGGTACAACTGAGTTGTGTTCCATCGCGCGGAACATGTTATGGAAATTTTTTAAAATTAGATCGAAGCTTCTAGCTCTAAAAGATTCATAACGGAAGTCTGGTAAATGGTTTGGCTAGATGGGATCGAGGATGATATTTTGGGCTCCTTTCCCCTATAATGATGGAGCTACCTCAAGGGATAAGTCCTTCTCCAATGAGAAGAGGATCCATCCTCCATCCATATTCCCTATATAAACCTTCCTTCTTCCCAAGCACAAGCTAGTTAGAGTGTTGGCTGAGTGTGAGTATACTATTTTGATTGGATACGAAAGCTATTACTAGTTGTAGCCATCTAGTTGTGTGAGGGAGAAGTGTGTTTGGTTTGGAGTGAAGTCTAAAGGGAAGATCCTTTAAACTATTGTTGTTTGAAGCCATCATGGAGTGCTAGAAGAAGTGTGTGGGAACCCGATATTGTCAGAGGAAGACTGCGACGTCAAGACGAATGGTTGTAGTCTCTCTTTGATATTAATATATGCAACTCTCAATTGATTTCCTACATGTTTTTTAATATTAAATATCCATGTCTTAATGTTTCTTGACTTTTTAAGTAGGTTGAATTGCAATTTGTCTATTATTATGTTTGTGTGTTGTTGTTGTTTACTTGTTTCAGGGGTTTGAAGAAGGAAGCGATAGACTGTTGGAGTGAACAAGCAAGGACATCATCAAGAAGGATAAGTGACCAAGAGGTAGGCCCTCTTGATTGATTCTAACCTAAGGAAATCTTCCATAGAATGTATCTGTTGTGGCTAGACCCATTATTGGGCTAGAGGAATTCGTTTGTGTCCGCACCTATAATTTTACTTCTCCACAAGTTATCAATTTAATTTTTATTAATACAATCTAAAAATTTGATTTGCTAATGTATATATAAGACTTAACCATTGTTATAACAATTATATATAATTTTATTTTGAATCACCATACCATTTTTAGTTATGATAAAGTTGATAAAGTTTTTAGTTTAAAATAAAATGATTTTATTTACAACTAATATCCTCATACTTTAACCTATTATGAATCAATTTAATATTTTGAAAAAAAATGGATATTTCATGCACCACCATAACTACTTCCAACTACTTTTCTCCATTTCCCAACCATTAAATGAAATTTTCCTCACAACCTTTCACTTTTTGATCCTATTCAGTTTGTTTTGAAAGCTTCATGAAGTGGATGCTCCATTACCTTCTACACCTTGCAATATTTCATTAACGTGATTTAATTTAGGCTTCAGATTCAAATTCTTGTCCCTCCCTTCGATGAACCTTGCAATATTAGTTGTCTCTAGTAATATCCATATATAGCCAATATTGTATCCTTGAAATCACAAGCTAACTATTTCCAAGTCATTGCAAGTTAAAGAGAAAATAAAAAATCATGATTTTCGAAAATGATTTGGTTATATTTTAATATTAAATAACAATAGCATAGACAAAGTCAAAGCATTAGGACATAATGGGACCATATTTATTAGCTATTCCTTTAAGAGTATCCTTTGGTTTTTTTCTTCAAGTGACCCTTAATAGAACATCTATTGTGGCATAGTGTGAATTATTTGTTTTATAGCACACCAACAACCCTCTAATTACATTACACACCTATAGCCTTGTTGACGATGCTGGACCTACCAACATGTTAGGGGATCTCCCTGGTAAGAAGTCCCAACTATAACTCAAAACGTAAGGAGTAGGAGTCACAATAGTGGGTAGTAAAGTAATTCCTTGACTGTGGTAGCATGCAGAGGTAAGCGTGATAACTTTGTCGGAAGCAAGTATGTGACCTTGCATCAAGTCAAGTGAGATGCATGGGGGTTCTAACACACGGAGGAGAAAAGGAAGTGTGTCCATTAGAAACCCGTAATAGTGTGTAGCCTGAAAGGAACACATGAGCATAATGAGATCACAAGTAGAATAGTGCACAAACCAAAGTGACGGGTTAAACCAACAACACGTATGCAACAAGATTCATACAATTGCATACAAAACAGTTCATAGACAAATGTGTAAGTTAAATAACATACATTTCTAAAGTAACCGTAATAGTTGAATTACAATAACAACATATGCATGAAAAATTGTTGGCTTTGTTATATATATTTAGTGAAAGTTCCATCCATACATACACCATTGAAAACCACTAGCCCCAATAATGCAACATTACAGTCAACACCGCTTGCTCCTCCAAATAGATGTACTCACTTTACGTTGTGGAGAAGCCAAGCCTTGTCACAATACTCTCCAAGTCTTCTGTAAGCAATTCCTAGGAAAAATATTGGCTCCCAAAAGCCTGTATTATGAGTTATGAGGTTTTATATATAGCAAAGGGCAAGGTGACCCTTGACATTCCCCTTTGACTATTGAACTACCCTCATGAATCTTCACATTACATAATGACTATTCACATTCCACTAGTGACACTTGGAATTTCCCTTACAACAATACAATTTCCAGATATACCCATGTGGGAAAAAATAGGATTGAGTCAATAACAAGACAAACAACATCACTTGGGGTCTTGGGGAAAAACCAACTTGGTAACCTCCCCGTGGTGGTCTTCGGTGATGAACTGATACCAAGCTTGGTACTACGCTATTGTGTCCCCGTACTGTTTGGTGATGCATTTATCGAAGCAGAATCTTTCCTCCATAGCTTCTGGGTATATGCTTTTGAAAAATTTGTCCAGCTCATCCTAAAGTAGGTGCAACACTGTCCTGAGTGTGGTTGGACCATTGATGTACTTCTCCATGTTTTCTACACTCAATTACAAGTCATCACTAGTAGCTTCGCGCATCAACTTCTCTATGTACTTTTCGACCTCCAACATGACTTGGTTCTTCCTCATGGCTTGAGTGAGGGTTCCGATCGAAGGGATCTTGTGTTTCCTCACTATGACATCCAAACTTTTGTACAACTGCACATAGGAAGCCTCAATGCCGGTGATGAGTGGAGGGAGCTGCTCATAGTTCTGGATCAACATCCAAATCCATGATTTGTCTAGCTCTGCCTGTGACTTCATCATATTGTGCAAGTAAAGTGGGGCCCCCTTGTACCTCATTTTCCATTCCTGTACGTGCGCAATAGCAACGTGGATGTCTTTGAGATTTTGGGTTGTCTTCACGCACTACTGTTGAAAACTGTATATATGGACAACCACTACGTGCACGGTGACAAATCAACTATACAACGTCTGCATGGTGGTCTCCAAAGTTGATATCTCCGCAAGTATTTCTTTCTTCAATTCTGCCATAGCGGATCCTGTGGATTGCTCTGTTCTCTGTTCAATCATATTCTCAACATGCTGAGCGAGTTCCCGCACCTGTGTCTGCTCACCCTCTTCTTCATCTGCTAGCTGCTTTGGTTCTTCAACCTGTATAGGCACATTTTTCTCTGTCAGTGCACCTTGCCTTTCCTCATGTTCCTGTTTATGCTTCTCTTCCCTTTCTCTCCTCCTAAGCTCTTGCTCTACTTTCAACTTCTATTCTATTTCCTGCAACTTCCTGTCTATATCTTCCAACCTTTTCTTCTCTCTCTTCCTTTGTTCTACTCTCCTTTTCACGCTATCGCCTCTTCACCACTATCTCCAAAGCTACCTTCTCAACAAGAGGGTCTTCTCTAAACTTATAACTTTTCTCATCCTCTGTGCTCTCGAAAATCTTCCTCTTGCCTTTGTCTTGCGCCGGTTTTCTGCTCACTGCTACTGTTGTTGTTGCTTCCTGTGTTTCTGCTGCTTGCAGTGCTACTTTCCATTCTACAACTATGCTAACCGGTTCATTAATCCTAGAGGAGTTGTAGCAATACCTCTAAGGATCATCCTCTAGCCAATGAAATGCCCCGTGGATCCATGGGTAATACAACTTCGCACATTGGTTCTTGCATATGCAATGAGAATCATACTGATTGAAATCCTTGGTGCCAAAATCAAACTTCTTCAAGTCCTCGACCTCGATATCTGCATCCTTCAAGGTACATATCTCGTACAAATCAATCCAAAAAGGAATAATAGGCCATTGTGCCTTCTTCCTCCTGTGTAGTCTTGCTGATAACCCTATGGAGATGTGATACACAACCTCTTTCATGACCAACTTATCGATGGAAAACCTTGGTAACACATGCAAATGCTTCTTTCCGCCAAACATCCTGATGAAGGTGAAACTAGGTGAGGCATACCAATATGCATTGTTAAGCAATGCCTGCATCACTTCTTCGGACATTCAAGGTGGATCTTGTTCGAATATCATCCTGTACAATAGGGTGATGAATTGGTCAGACAACCTCACCATGACTCCTTGGTAGTTGCACTCAACAAACAACTTGCAATAGATGTTCAAAACATCTCTTGATGATGTCCATGTCCAACCCATGCCAGGGAACTATTGCTGAGCACAAATTGCATCAAGCAAGTACGTAGACATAAATAGCATTTCTTTCTCATCCTTATATAGACTCTGAGCATTAGACACATGAAATTTCAGCTAAAGAGCCATCATGCCAAACCAATTGAATAACCTTTCTACATTTGCCAACTGATCCAACATAACAACCCAACTCTGCGGAAAGGTCTCTGTGCTCTCTTGACCATACAAGCGGCATGAAAATATGACCAAGAGTTGTTAGGCCTTCCTAATTGAATTTGTTTGGTAGATCTAGTTGGGTGTCGCTCTGAACTTCGATGGATCTTACCCAACACTTCATGATGTCTCTAGTGTTCACGTTGTTGTTGGGGGTGTAGAATGATGCATCCATGTGGTTCACCAACTGCGGAAAGTGATACATCTGATGGTAGTTTTTTGACCTGAAGGTGGAAAGTTATGTTCCGCTGGAACTACTCAGTGTCATTGTCTCGAGATTGGTATGTGAGACAATCTAGTGAATGATATCTGCGCACGAGAAGGTGATGTACCTGCATGCAACCTATACAAGCCTGACTTGTAGATGTTGACATAGACTTGTCAATCTTCGAGATCTTCCTTGAAGCTACCTGCAAAAATGTCCTTTATTTCTTGCCATGTGATCTTCATTTCCTTCTCTACAAACAATTGCATGGTTGCATAGATGGGAAAGTTCATTGGCACCTGTTCAACTACATATCTAGTGTTGCTATCTACAATATTCTTTGATCCATCTCTCTTGGAAACCATGTTTCCTGTAATGCTGAGAAGCTACTCAACAACTGATGTACCTGGAGATAGAGTGAACACTCATGGCAAATAAATGTCAGCTTAAAACCACAAAGTACTTCAAGGATCGATCATGCAACAAAATGGGCAACTGTTGGGAAATATTGTGCAGTTGTGACTCTCAGAGGTGAGGGACTATCAGTTGGATCTACGTATTGCATAGACCTATATTCTAGTGAGAGGTACTGATGATTGGAACTACACAAAGCACAGTCCAATGTGTCTTGCTGAGGATTGGAACTGTGCAATGCGCAGTTTAGTTTGGCTTGATGCTGGCTGGGACTACGCAATCCCATTGGGAAAGACTCGGGGACTGCCTCCCAGAACTGTGCAGAGCGTAGATGGAGCTAGTTACTAACAACCTATGTGCAATTCCTGGAGCCTAGGTAGAGACTTGAGTTCTAGAAATACGCAATGCATGCCGAGAAGAGCTATATCCAAGCCAAGGTAGCCCATATCTCTGCAAGGGAAAATTGAAAATGAGTTGATCCGAATGAATGAGAAAAGGATGGTGTAGATATGAGTGAATGGTCATGCATGCAATCAAAGAAAGTGCATAAATATGTCAAATGGACGAATGACAAAGCTCATGGGGAGAGTCGCTGCAACGACAAATGTTAGTGAAAAAACTTGGTTATGCATGCAATGCTTAAGAAAGGCAATGAAAAACTTGAAACAACACTTCTAGAAGTTAAAAAAAACTAAAATGCCAAAGGTTGTTCAATAAAACAAAAAAAAAAACAACACTCACACAAGCCAAGGAAACAAAAGCGATAGAAAAACAAGAAAAGACTTGAAAAGAAAAACTTGCCTGGAAAATATGTGATGATGGTGCCAAAGGTTCCTAGATGCCTCAGGAATTCTATAACTCCAAGGTCTAATGTTCAAATTATCTCTAGTGGCGTCCATTAAATAGATTTGATTGATTTAGGGTTTATGACGCGCATGCTAAAAATCTAGGAAAAAGCAACAAGTGGCGCTAGTTTCTAAAATTAACTCAACTGTAACTATGATTGCTAAAAATAGATCCCTATTTTTTAGGGATTATTTTTTCTTTTTGCTTCTTTGATTTTTCGGGAAAGGCTACCATGCATGCATGGAGAAATTGCGTAATTTTGGTAGGAACCATGCAACCTGTCGTCACATGCATCGGGCAACAACTGAGAGAATGCTTTTGTGCAATTCTTGGGCTGAGTAGATATGGCTGACTCTCATGCTCTTTGTAGTTTCCCAGATGAAGACAAGTTTTCAGATGGATTTGCGTAGTTCTAGAGCCAAAGCTCACTGCTAGGCTAATCTACGCAATTCTTGAGAGCAAGGCTCACCGTTGGGCTGCACTACACAATTCCTAAGG
The DNA here is from genome assembly GCA_000404065.3 of Pinus taeda. Lineage (NCBI taxonomy): Eukaryota > Viridiplantae > Streptophyta > Pinopsida > Pinales > Pinaceae > Pinus > Pinus taeda. The sequence goes on from APFE031160909.1 coordinate 256,994, forward strand.
GAAAGGCTGGTTGCCCTATAAGACTACGCAATTTGCTAAGGCAGTGGAAGAACCAGATGCAACCAAGTCACAGGGGGTCAACTTGTGGCTAGACAACAAAGCAAGTAACCAAACACAAGCTGTAAAGCGAAAGATAATTCAAATGAAAGCACAAGTACCTGAGAAGTGCAAGACAAGCTGCTGAGATTTAAGGAGGGAGGTTTCAAATTGAAGCAAAAGAAAAATTTTGGAGGGTGGTTGTAGCTGCTACAACATTGGTGACAGACTGGTAGAACTCCAACTCTCTGTATGGACCTTGTCTTGTGTAAAGCGAGTCTAACTCCTCCGGAAGTATTGTTCAATTCTTTGATCGTCATGGCTTCCTCACTAGCTTGAGTTAAAGATATAGTCCCTGCTATCCTCTTGATCGGTCAACGCACATACCAAACCAAGTCAACTAAGTTATTTCGATTGGGGAAGACAGGTATATTTATGCACAAGTAATATAGACTGTCAAAGTTTTAGTTTCATCTCTAGTGTTGCTCTGTTATCAGCAGGCTTGGATAGTACCCCTACGGAGTCACTTCAGGAACACAAGCATCCTTCCGCTACCAGCGAGCTTGGAAAATACCCCGACGGAGTCACTTCAGCGTATGGAGCCTTTCTCTTCTTTCGCCTTATATATATATATATATATATATATATATTCAAATAACTATGCATAGGCACTTATTTATTTCAAGAGGCAGAAGAGGGATCCCAACTTATTGAGAGCAGAAGAGGTTATCCCTTCAGGGAAGTATGTTATATATATCTCTAACATGCTTGTTAAGGTTTTCTACCTCACCTTACTCTACTTGAATAAGCTGACAAGGGTTAACCAGATATAGAAAAACTGATTAGAGTAGGTGGTACTAGTTAAAAGTGCAAGCGTTGTGTTTTCACCAAGACTCACTCTGAACAGAATGTATTTTCCATCAGGGTATCATCGACTGAAGAATGAAAACTCTTCATAAAGAGAGGGGATAATAGATAAATAAATGTTGATAACTATACAATTCCTCTTGTACTTCACCCTGCTTGTCTCAAGAGATACTCACAGTTTCATGTGAAACTAATCATATGGGTGCATAACAAGCAAACAACAAGTAAGCAAAGGACATAAGTAAAAATAAAGCAAAGCGAGTAAGCAAAGAAAAACACAAAAGCAAAGCAAACAAGAAAGAAAACACTACTCCTACTCCTAAACTAAACAATGCATGGGCCTATTCACGTAAAGTGATACTTCCAATGTATCCACCATCACATTAGTTGATCCATGTTGGTGAAGGCATGGTTGATAAGAAAGGTATTCAAGTAGATCAACGCACAAGAAAGATAACAAAAATTAAGACCAACACACTGGATGTTTAAATGCGTCCACAGAAAAGAAAAGAGTAAAAGTGTAATACAAACACTCTGCGAATGTTCCATGGTGTAGCATCACACTATGCGCAGATGACAAATTTTTCACTCTTTTGATCTGAACAGATGAGAAAACATGCAAACAGAAGAAAAATTTCGCTTAGCAACATGACTTGCTACATACTCCTCCTCCAATGCATGAGCGCTATGATCATGTGATTCTGGTGGAGGATGTGCAATTTGTGGATGAGATTGATCTTCAATGCAAACAAGAGAGTGATGAGGAGCCTAGGGTGTTTTAACAAATTTTTGATCAATAGCAGAATTGACCTCAAGACAGTGAGAACTTGACATACCATCAACTCAGGCTGAAGTGCATCGAAATCTTGAGGGGTTTCCACCTCATCAGAAGGTAGATCACCAAAGACCAGTGGCTTAGAAATATCAATAGCAAGTGAATCAACATTGTGATCGAATGAATGAGTGAAAATTTCACGACAAGCACGATCAGAAAATTCGAGATGAGCATCGACATCCTCATGGTCTAACGAATCATATAAAGGGGTTGTTGAGAAAGAAAGTTTTTCACCCTCTGAATTTCCAGAAAGAAAAAATGACAGATTGGGTGGATTCAGAAAGAAAGATGTATCCTCTCCGCAATCAAATGATGGACTGATATCTGGTGTGTCCTATTAAGGATCGGAAGTAGAAACATCTGGGAATGGATTTTCACAAGAAAAACCGTAAATGGTAGAATCACAAAAGATGTCAGGGACAAGAAGGTGGTGCAAATAGAAGGAGTTCATCCTTCACCATAGGTTCTTCTTTAGATTTCCACACATACTCATAAAAAAATGACAGGGCAGGTTGGTTGCTCAACACCAAATCCGTCAACAACTTGATCCTCGTGAACAATACAAGTGGAGTCCAGAACGACCGAACACAACACAATACAATCTGGAGGATCAAAGGAATCAGAGGATGGAGGTTGAGAAGACAAGACCACGTGACAACCATCAGTGTTGCAGTCCAAATATATACAGATGCTCAAAGCAGGGGGGTGGGAGGATGTGATAGTCCAAAAGATTAGTTTGCAACTTCTCCCACCTCGTCTTGTGGAGATAGAGTTATTTGATGGGAAGAGGAAAAAGGGTCACATGTGATAACAACCTTTTCCATCTTAAATTTGGAAGATCTAAAGATCTAACACCGAGGTATGTTGGGAGAGGTTCAAATGATTCCAATTCATGTGTATTTTCAGATATGTGAAGAAGATACTGAAATATTTATTCGAGAAATTTCCAATCAATTTCATCTTCATGGATTTGAAAATAAATATTAGAGAAGCGATCCCAAAATTGCGCAATGGATTCATCGAGTGCTTTCCATAATTCCATATTTTTTTTATTGTGTGCTTTGCGGTCATAGTGATAGAAAGCACATATTAACTCTCCAATCATGTGATCATAAGAGCGAATAGAGGTTGCGGGTAGTGTGTGACACCATTGGTCAACATACCCATCGAACGTGTAACCGAACAACCCACAAGAAATTTCATCCGAAAGGACTTCATTCCTTTCACAGAATCCTAAGAAGGAAACTCCATGTCTTAACAAGGCTTCTCCACCTTCACCATCATAGTTGATACATGACAAGTCATCTATAACATCCTCCGAAACTTCGAAGTCATGTGCATGAGAAAAACATATTGGAGTTGAGATTGTAATGTAAGTCATGGATGATGTGTAGAGATACAAAACAGACTTTGAGGGCTCAACTTGTCATCTGGCCCTCCTTCTAGTGCCAAAAATGTTGATGGTGTTGGACCCACCAACATGTCAGGGGATCTCCCTAGTAAGAAGTCCCAACTAGACCTCAACCATTTGGATTAGGAGTCCCAACAGTGGGTAGTAAAGTAATGCCTTGACTGCGATAGCACGCAAAGGTAAGTGTGATAACTTTGTCAGAAGCAAGTGTGTGACCTTGCAACAAGTCAAGTGAGATGCATGAGGGTTCTAAAAAACATAGAGGAAAAGGAAGTGTGTCCCTTAGAAGCCTATGATAGTACATAGCCTGAAAGGAACACATGAGAGGAATGCCATCACAAGTTGTAAATTGGAATAATGCACAAACCAAAGTGACGGGTTAAACCAACAACATGTCTGCAACAAGATTCATACAACTGCATACAAAATAATTCATACAAAAATACGTAAGTTAAATAACATACATTTCTAAAGTAACTAGATTATTCAAACTAAAATAACAACATATGCATGAAAACATGTTTGCTTTGTTATATATGTTAAGTGAAATTTCCATCCATACATACACCATTGACAAGCACTAGCCCCAATAGTGGAACATTACAGTCAACACCGCTTGCTTCCCCAAAGAGGTGTACTCGCTCTACGCTATGGAGAAGCCAAGGCTCGTCACAATACTCTCCAAGCCTTCTCTAAGCAATGCCCAGCCAAACTATTGGCTCCCAAAAGCCCGTACTATGAGTTATGAGGTTCTATATATAGCAAAGGGTGGGGTGACCCTTGGCATTCCCCTTTGACTCTTGAACTACCCTCATGACTCTTCACATTACATAGTGACTTTTTACATTCCACTAGTGACACTTGGAATTTCACTTACAACATGTTTACAATTTCCACATATACCCATGTGGGATAAAATAGGCTTGAGTTAGCCTAACAAGACAAACAACATCACTCGGGGTCTTGAAGAAAGACCAAATCGGTAACCTCATCGTGGTGGTCTTCCATGATGAACTGATACCAAGCTTGGTACTGCGCTATTGTGTCCCCATACTGTTTCATGATTTATTCATCAAAGCGTACTCTTGCCTCCATAGCTTCCGGGTATATGGTTTTGAAACCTCTGTCCAACTCATCCTGAAGCAAGCACAACACTATCTTGAGTGTGGCTAGACCACTGATTTACTTCTGCATGTTTTTTATGCTTAGCTACAAGTCATCACTGGTGGATTTATGCATCAAATTCTGTATGTACCTGTAGACCTCCAACATGACTTGGTTTTTCCTCATGGCTTGAGTGGGTGTTTTGATCAAAGGGATCTTGTGTCTCCTCACTATGACATCTAGACTTTTGTACAACTATGAATAGGAAGCCTCAATGATGGTGATGAGTGGAGGGAGCTGCTCATAGTTCTTGACCAACATCCAAATCCATGCTTTTTCTAGATTGGCATGTGGCTTCATCATCTTGTGCAAGTAAAGCAAGGCCCCCTTGTACTTCATTATCCATTCATGTATGTGCACAATAGACGTTTGGATGTCTTTGAGAGTTTGGGTTGTCTTTGCGCACTACTTGCTGAAAACTATATAGATGGACAACCACTTTATGCATGGTGACAAATATGCTATAAAACATCCACATGTTGGTCTCCAAAGTTGATATCTATGCAAGTATTTCTTTCTTCATTTTTGCCATAGCGGATCCTGCAGACTGCTCTGTTCTCTTCCTGACCTCTTGTAAGTCCTTTGCCATCTGATCATTTTTTCTATCAAGAACTTGACCATCAAACTCGTGGCTTCTGCATAAGCCTTAGAAGCCTCGACCATGTTAGTTGGATCTCTTATAACATCTGACACAATCACCCTTTCCTCTATGTGTACGGGTGATGTGTGATCATCCGGGATCTGCTTTCTTCATTCCTGTACAGTCCTATGTTGTGACTTGTTGAATGACAGATTGTACACATCCATCTCTAGGTCATCGTCAAGGAGAACAACATCTCCTTTCTCGCTTGGGACCAATTCTGATTATGGAGGTGGCAGAGACTGTGGTGTGACCTCAGATTATTTTTGCATGAGATCTGTGTCTTGGTCCTATGGCTCCTATTCTATCTCCATGTCTGTTTCTTCAACCATCTTCTCAATCCGCAGAGTGAGTTTCCTCACCTGCACCTTCTCACCCTCTTCTTCATCTGTTGGCTTCTCTGATTCTTCAACTTGTATGGGCACATTTTTATCTGTTAGGGCACTTTGCCTTTCCTCCTGTTCCTATTTTTGCTTCTCTTCCCTTTCTCTCCTCCTGAGCTCTTGCTCCGCTTTCAACTTCTTTTGTGTTTCCTACAACTTCCTCTCTGTATCTTCCAAACTTTACTTGTCTCTCTTCCTTCGTTCTAATCTCCTTTTTGTATTGTTGCCTCTTCACCTCTATCTCCAAAGCTACCTTCTCAACAAGAGGACGTTCTCTTAACTTGTAGCTTTCCTCAGCCTCTGCACTCTTAGAAATCTTCCTCTTGCCTTTTTCTTTCACCAGTTTACTGCTCACTACTATTGTTGTTTTTTCTTTCTGTGGTGTTGCTACTTGCAGTGCTGCTTTCCATTCTACAACTATTCTGACCGATTCATTAAGCCTAGAGGAGTTGTAGAAATAAATCCAAGGATCTTCCTCTGGCCAATGACATGCATCGTGGATCCATGGGTAATACACCTTCGCACAATGGTTCTTGCATATGCACTGGGGATCATACAGATTGAAACTTTTGGTGCCAAAATCAAACTTCTTCAAGTCCTCAACATCGGAATTTGCATCCTTCAAGGCATGAATCTTGTACAATCCAATCCACAAAGGAAGAGTAGGCCATGTTGCCTTGTTCCTCTTGTGTAGTCCTGCTGATAACCCTATGGAGATGTGATACTCAAGCTCTTGCATGACCAACTTATCCATGGAAAACCTTGGTAGCACATGTGGAGGATTATCTCTGCCAAACAACCTGATGAAGGTGCCACCAGGTGAGGCATACCAATATGTAATGTTAACAAATGCATACATCGCTTCTTGTGACATGCAAGGTGGACCTTGTTCGAATATCATCCTATATAGTGGGGTGATGAAGTGGTCAAACAATCTTTCCATTACTCTGTGGTCGCTGCACTCAACGAGCAACTTGAAATAGATGTTCATAACATCCTTTGATGGTGTCCATGTCCAAACCATGCCAGGGAATTGATGTTGCGCACATATTGCATCAACAAGGTACGCAAACATAAAAAATCTTGCTTGCTCATCCTTATGTAGACTCCGAGCATTAGACACATGCACTTTCATCTGAAGAGCCAACATGTTAGATCATTTCAATGGCCTTCCTTCATTTTCAAACTAATCCAACATAACCACCCAACTCTGTGGAAAGGTCTCCATTCTCTCTTGACCATACATGTGACATGCAAATATGACCAAGAATTGGTAGGCCTTCCTGAGCGACTTCGTCTTGTGGACCTGGTTGGGTGTCGCTCTGAATTTCAATGGCTCTCTTACCCAATGCTTCATGATGTCTCTAGTGTTCATGTTGCTGTTGGGGGTGTAGAACAGTGCATCCATATGGTTCACCAAATGGGGAAAGTGATACATCTGATGGTAGTTTTTCGACTTGAAGGTGGCAAGCTATGTTCCACTTGTACTGCTCAATGTCATTGTCTTGGGATCAATATGTGAGACAATCCAGTGAATGATATCCACACACAGGAAGGTGGGGTACCTGCATGCAACCCTGTACAAGCTTGAGTTGTGGATGTTGACATAGAATTGTCGATCTTCCATATCTTCCTTGAAGCTACCTGCAAATATGCCCTTTATTTCTTTCCATGTAATCTTCATGTCCTTCTCTATGAACAATTGTGTGTTTTCATAGATGGGCAAGTTCATTGGCATCCGTTCAACTACATATCCAATGCTTCTCTCTACAGTATCCTTTGATATAGCTCTCTTGGAAACCATGTTGCTTGTACTGCTAAGAAGCTGCTAAAATCTGATGTACATGGAGACAGAGTAGACACTCATGACAGGAAAACGTCAGCTTAAAAACACAAAGTACTTCAAGGATTGGTCATGCAACAAACTGGCCAAATGCTGAGCAATATTGCACAGTTATGACTCTGCGAGGTGAGGGACTATCAGTTGAATCTATGCATTTCACAACCCCAGTTGCCAATGAGAGGTATTGATGACTAGACTATGCAGAGCACAGCCCAGCGTGGGTTGCTGAGGACTGGAACTACGCAATGCGCAGTTCAGTTTGACTTGAGGCTGGATGGGACTGCGCTTTGCGTAATCTGAGTGGGAAGGAATCAGGGAATGTCTCCTGGAACTGTGTAGAGCGCAGCTGGAGCCAGTCACTAATAGCCTCTATGCAATTCTTGGTGCCAAGGCAGAGACTTAAGTTCCAGAAATGCGCAATGCATGCCGGGAAGATCTAGATCTGAGCCAAGGCAGCCGAAATCTGCCCAAGGGCAACTTGAAAATGAGTAGATCTGAATGCATGAGTGAAGGATGGTACACATATGAGTGAATGGTCACACATGTAATCAAAGCAAGTGCATAAATTGGTCAAATGGACGAACGATGAAGGCCGTGGGGAGAGTCGCCACAATGACGAACGTTATTGTAAAAATTGGGTTATGCATGCGATGCTTAAGAAAGGAAATGCAAAACTTGAAACATCACTTCTACAAGTTAAAACAAACTAAATCACCAATGATCGTTCAATAAAACATGCAAAATAACACTCACACAAGCCAAGGAAACAAAAGCGACAGAAAAAGCAACAAAAGATTTAAAAAGAAAAACTTACCCTGAAAAGTTGTGCCGATCATGCCGAAGGTTCCTATATGCCTCGGGAATTCCAGAGATTGAATATGAAAATGACCTATGGTGACATCCATTAAATAGATTTGATTGATTTAGGGGTTATGACGCGCATGCTAAAATTCTAGGAAAAAGTGACAAGTGGCAACAGTCTCTAAAATTAACTCAAATGTAACTCCGAGTGCTAAAAATAGATTCCTATTTTTTAGGGATCTTATTTTCTTTTTTCTTCTTTTCTTTTTTGGGAAATGCTGCCATGCATGCATAGAGAAATTGCATAGTTCTTGACGGAATCATGCAACCTTCTGGCACATGCATCGGGCAGTAGCTAAGGGAATTCTTCTATGCAATTCCTGGGTTGAGTGGCTCTGGCTTACTCTCATGCTCTATGTAGTTTCCTAGCTAAAGACAAGCTGTCAGCTGGGTTTGCGCAGTTCTAGGGCTGAAGCTCATTGTTGGGCTGATCTGCGCAAATCTTGAGAGCAAGGCTCACTACTAGGTTGCACTGTGTAATTCATGAGAGCAAGGCTGGTTGCCCTCTAGGACTACATAGTTTTCCAAGGCAGTGCAAGAACCGAATGCAACCAAGTCACGGGGGGTCATCTTGTGGTTAGACAACAAAGCAAGTAAGAGAGCACAAGATGTAAAGCAAAAGATAAATTCAAATGAAAGCAGAAGTACCTGAGCAGTGCAAGAAAAGTTGCTGCGATTTAAGGAGGGAGGCTCCAAAACTAAGTGAAGCAAAAATTTTGGAGGGTGGTTGTAGCCGCTACAACAAGCCCATACATCTTCAACAATGCTTAGTGTGCTTAAGTTTATACTTGATCCAACAAGATTATGTTAGCAACTGTGAAAATTATAACATTTAAATAGTTTAGGTGAAAGCAATTACATAACATTACTATGGAAAGTTCTAGCTATAGCTTATATCACACTATGTGTACAAATCATATATGATTCCCATGCCTTCGCATCATCTTCCTTCTTACTCTTATTTGGAAAAATTGTGAGTAGGACAAGATGGGTAAGAGTAAATGAAAATAATATCTAGTGAATTTGTTTCTCCACTATAATGCCTTCGTACATTAATTCTCTCAAGAAATCCTTTTTTTTCATAAACCTTTTTCATTTCTTCAATATTTATCTAATTTCAATTTCAAACTCAACATATTGCAAGTAGAAATAATTAAATGATTTTTAAATTAGATTTCATTAAAGAGCATGTCACGAAGAAACACATTGCTCTCTAATTCATATCTCTCAAGGAAAATGATTTTATTCCATACAAGGGATGATGTAGAATCCACTTAAGCACCTTGTAATTATAATGATAATCCCTATTGAGAAATTGTTAATATGATGATCCTCTCATGCAATGTAGACTATTAATATCATTTAAATTATTGGTTTTAAGTGCCGTATTGTATTGAATTATATCCATGGATAATAAAAATGTCTCAAAATATAATAATAATAATCTTATTTCAATAATTGCATGTTGTTATTATTTCTCTCATTTTAATTAACCATCCAAATTTTCAATAAAACCTTTTGAAAACTCCATTAAAGAGCCTAAATCTGATAAAATAGAAGTTGATTTGATAATAAATAAATATCTCATAACCTCCCTTATCATATTCTTTACTAATAATTAATTAATAAATAACCCTTTTAAAATATTAAAATATAAATGTGTTAAATAAATTAAATAACATATATAATGTATTAAATGAATTCTCAATTAAAAAGTCATCCATAAACCAACCAAGAAAAATAACCCATCATTGCTCTTCCCGACCATATAACAACATTCATTAAACTTTACACAAACTACTAACAAGAAATTCAAAATTTAGTACCTTGTATATGGTGCATGGAAGCTTCCTTTGACTGTGAACTACTTCAATGCCCTCTTGTGATAATGACACACAATGCCCTATTCTGACACTGAAAACACAACGACCTTTCTTAAAGTCATCTATCCGTTAGAGAGTTCACACCCTTTCCATTGTTAAAATAGATTATACATGTGAGAGAGTTGGCCCACAATGTAGGTTATTAACATGTTTGAACTTGAGACATTTTTATTTATTTAAACATATGCCAAATCACTCAATTTAAAATGTATGCAATCCATCCCATATTGTAATTTAGATGTAGGATTCACTTTATAGTTGTTTTACTTTAACTAGAGGTTAATTTTGATATTGAAACCAAAGTTGGTTAGGTTATCCCCACACACTATTTCAGCAATATTATTGAGATTGAAATGGAAGCTAACCATATGGCCCTTCACCTACTTTTGTAAGGACTAGGTTTGAGAAGGGAGTAGTGGGTGTCAGTATCCAATTAAGGTAATAGGATAAAGTTGGGTTTGGTGGGCATATCTCATTATTAGAGTGTTATTTATATTTTCTATTATTAAAAAAATATGTAATTATATATATATATATATATTATTATATATATATATATACTTTTGTAAAGACTAAGTTTGAGATGAGAGTAAGTTGGTATGAGTATCTAAATTAAGGTGCTAGGACAAATGTTAGGTTTGGTTGGCATTTCTCATTATTAAAGTGTCATTCATATATAATTTTAGTTATATTTTTATATTAAAAAAATTTAATAATAAATTATATATATATATGTATTTTTTTTTTTCCCTGGAAAAATCTGTAATGTTTTCATTAATATGAAAAAATTACATATGTAGATGCTTATCGCATATGCCATGATCGCTGTGGATCTGTACATTTTACAAAAAGTTACATTGTTAATTTGTCTGTAAAAAAAGCTGAGTAATCATGTTTTGTCTGTTAAAAGATTTGTTGCCTTTCAGCAACCTCCAGTCTGTTTCAAAAAAGTCATTTCAAAAAATTGTCATCTGTAGTGCTGTTGCCATTTCGGTATGTTAAGTAGAGGGTAGACTCGCTGTAGGATATCTCGGGTCTATATAAGGACGATGGTAGAATTTTCGTTCTTCCTGATCCAAAATTTCGATGATCTCCCATAAACCACGTTCCATCAGCGCGGCCTCTTTAGACAGTTTGTCAGCCTCCATATTATGTTCCCTGTAAATGTGTGCAACAGTGATATGGTTAAATGCCTCTTTGAGATGCCGAACTTCATCAAATATGACTCTGAGTGTGTGCAAGTGACATGTAGATATCTCATTGAACCAATTTGTAATAATCTGTGAGTCCCCATATATGTTGATGCTTGTGCAATGATGACTTAAAGCGAAATGAAGAAGATGACGCAAAGAAATAAGCTCGGCAAAATTGTTTGTTCCTGCCCCCAGGCCAGCTTTGATATGGTAGGAGTGATTTGTGTTTAAGTGCAGAATGAAGCCACCCCCACAGCTTTGAGCATTTGCAGCTCCATCAAAATATGCCCATGGGGTACCCTGATCTATGTTAGGAGGAGGATTTGGTCGACAGGATTTTGGCGGGGGCGGGTCTGGTAGCTCTTTGAATGCCGAGATAATGCCGGCTTCAATAAGAGGCCAATGTGGGACCTTGTCATCAAAGATCAAGCTGTTTCTAACTTTCCAGATGTACCAATTTACTATAATGGGAATGTTTTCCGCCTTCGAGCCCTTGTGCCTTATGTCCCAATCAATCCAAGCGCTGATTGGATCAGGACCACTCCAATCCCCGTTGTAGAGAATGAAAGGTTTAATATTGTTCCATATGTGCTGTACAGAATTGCAATGCAGGAATAAGTGCGCAGTGGATTCGGAATCAGCTTTACATAGTGCACATCTCGTCGGACCATGCAGTGCTCGGCGCATAAGGAAATCTCCCGTGGGTACCCTGTTCCGGAGGACGCACCAGGTAAAGAGCTTTGACCGAGGCGAGGCTGAGAGTTTCCATATTTTCTGCCACCAACTGTCTAATACTTCGGGCTTCTTCTGAATGATAAGTTGAGTGTATCCTTCCTTTGGAGTGTAAGTCCCACTATCCGCCTGAAACCATATCAGTTCATTCGGGCCTTCAGTTATTCTGATATGGGACTCCATCAGGGCAGCACAATATTCCTACCAAGTAGTGTGCCATCTCAGCGGAAGGTTTAGATGGATGGCAGACTTCCAAGCCTGGTGAAATATGTCAGATTGTTCCTGGTCCGCTATCTGTGCGATCACCTTGATGCCATGTGCTGAAAGGTATTCCACCAGGGCTAGCGGGAGCAGATGTCTCCCACCACTGCCACTCCAAGGGTCGAGACCAACTCGTGCTCTGTCACCGCTTTTGATTCTCCATACTATGTTGTTCCTGATGAGCGGCAGAGCATGTAGCAGGGCCTTCCAGATAGAGGATATTCCCACTTTGTTCCAAGTTGGCTGTCTGAGCCAATCCATAGAGTTTAGGGGCCATATGTATTTGTGGTAGACAATGGAGGTCCATAAGCTGTGAGATGTCATTAGGGCCCAACCCATCTTTGCTGCCAGAGCACAAGCGAAGGTGGGGAGATCCTTTAAACCCCAGCCACCCCATTTCTTGGGAAGGGCAATCGAATTCCATCCAACCCAAGCGAAGGTGCGCTTATCTTGTTTACCAACCCATAGATATCTGTTACAGAGTCGCTGTAGCTTTGATAAGATATTTCGGGGTATCTAAGCGAGCGCCATCCAAAAAACCGGTGTTGCTTCCAGCACGGATTTTATCAAGGTTAGTCTACCAGCCCTGGATAGATATCTAAAGCTCCAGCATGTGATCCTTTTCTCAACTTTTGCAACCAGCCAAACCCAGTCCGCAATCTTTTGGGAGGTAGGTTTTAGCCAGTATCCCAGGTATTTAAGCCCCCTGTCCAGAGGTTGTGTGGTAAAAGGAAAAGCTTGGCTTGCAGAATATGATTCATTTACAGAGGTACCAACCAATGTGATAGAAGATTTTGTCCGACTGACCTCCATCCCTGTAGCATGAGCAAAAAGCTTTAATATCCTGTTGAAGGTGGAGGTATCCTGAATGCTGCCATCTAGCATGATAAGCACATCATCTACGAACAGTAGATGAGTAAGAAAACACTCAACAGAGATTTTTAGGCCCCTAATGGATCCATCCCTTCTTGCTGTGATAATTCTATATGTATATATATATATATATATATATATATATATATATATACAAAATAATTTTTAATCTCGTACATAAATTACTTATATATGAATTTTAAAATAATAGAAAATAAACAATGATGATAAAACATAAAACATATATAGAGATATTTTCCTCTAGATTCTAAAAGGGGATTATCAGAATGATTTTTCATTATATTCCTTTCAATTTTACTATATATATATATGCTGAAGCATCCATAAACTCCAATCCATAAACCCTGGATTAGAACATAATCATAGTTCCCTTGATCGGACCTAGAAAATACCATGGAAAAAAAACCATCATGCCCAAAACCATGTGCGAAATCCATGCACAAAACCATAGGTAAGTCCACCCACTTAATATAGGGTCCAAAATGTTTTTCCTGGGATGGTGCCTCGGACCTTGTGTAGGGGGGCTACCGCCCCCTTGCAAACCCCCCGACAGGGGGGGCTTCCACCCCCCCTGTGACCCCCCTGTTGCGCCCGACACAACATACAAGGGGGGCTAACGCCTCCCCATGATCCCCCCGCGTGTGGGGTAGTCATGGAAAGAATATAACACACACCCAACATTCTCCCACTTGTTGTTTTATTTCCACAGGGGGCCACAAGAGAACTTAGTCATTGGTCCATCCCTGCAACGCCCATTGTTTCTCTACATCAAGAGAACTTCTCAGTGCTCATAGACTTTGTCAATGCATCTACAATATTATTCATATTGTCCACCTTTACGATCAACACCTTTTTATCCTCAACCATATCCCTCACAAAGTGATACTAAACATCAATGTGATTTGTCTTTGAATGACAAGTGGGGTTCTTTTCCAAGAAAATTGCACTTTGGATGTCACAGTCTATCCTTATAGCTTGCTGTACTAACCCCATACTTGAACACAATCTCTGTAACCAAGCTGCTTCCTTGCTTGCATCAGCGGTTGTCATGTATTCTGCCTCTGTAGTTGAAAGTGCATTACAAACTGTCTCTTACTCATCCAACTGACTGCACCTCCAAATAGGTTAAACACATACCCACTTGTAGATCTTCTTTGATCCATATCTCCAACCCAGTCTGCATCAAGAAAGCCACGAATATCCAAAACTATGTCCAATCCTGGTCTTCCCTGGTAACACAAACCATAATCACTAGTGGCATGCAAATACTTGAAAAACCATTTCATTGCTATCTTATGCTCATTCCCTGGTCTTGACATAAACCTGCTCAATACTCCCACTGCATGTGCAATGTCTGGTCTAGTACATACCATTACATACATCAGGCTACTAACTGCACTTGCATATGGAACATGGGACATGTCCTATTCCTCTTCTTGTGTCTTGGGACAATGACCCGCAGATAATTTTACACCTACAAGAATAGGAACCTTCACAAATTTGCTATCCTACATATTAAGCCTCTGCGGTATTGTCTCGACATACTTCTTCTGGTTTAACTAGAGCTTCCTCTTTGCCCAATCTTATTTAATTTCCATGGCCAAAATATAGGTTTCAACACCAAGATCTTTCATGTCGAATTTGGAGGACAATTGGGTCTTCAAATATTGGATAATTTCTTTGTCATTTCCAACCAGCAACATATTATCTACATACAAGACCATATAAATAACACGGTCACCAATTAATTTAAAATACACATAATGATATTCTTTGCTTTTGGTGAAGCCAAGTCCTCATATAAATGTATCAAATTTATGATAGCACATTCTTAATGTCTGTTTTAACCCACATATAGATTTTTTAAACTTGCATACCAATTCTTTCTTACCCCTCACCGCAAAGCCTTCAGGTTGCTTCATGTAGATCTCTTCTTCCAAATCCCTGTGAAGAAATGTTGTCTTCACATCCATCTGTTCTACCTCAAAATCAAAATAAACAACAGATAAAAGTAATCTAATAGAAGCTACCTTGGAAACAAGAGAAAAAGTATCACCAAAATCATTTTTTGACACTTGGGAATAACCTTTTTCTACCAACATAGATTTGTATTTCTCCACCTTTCCTTATGCATTCATCTTCTTCTTAAACACCCATTTGCTGCCAATGGGTTTCCTTCTAACCAACAACTCCACCAGATCCCAAGCCTCATTTTTGTGCAAAGATTCCATTTCATCAACCATGGCCTCTTTTCAAAGTTTTCCATCCTATGAATCTACTACTTCCCTCACAGTTCTGGGATCATCATCAATAATAGATAAAGAAAAATTTGAACAGAAAGAAGATGGGCTATACCTTTTTGGTTGCCTTCTTTCTCGAACTGATTTTCTCACAACTGGAGTTTATGGCTCTTCATCTTTTGATTCCTCTTCTACTGTAGAGTCTGATTATTCCTCTTTTAGCTTAAACTCTATCTTCTCAGGTTCCTTTGGTAGGACTTCATGTTTAATAACATCTTTCACCTCTCTAAACACCACATCTCGGTTGCACACAAGCTTTCTTATTTATGGGTTCCAAAGCTTATAACCTTTTAAACCATCCTTATACCCAATAAAGATGCACCTTTCAGAATTACTATCCAAATTTGTTCTTTTCTCCTTTGAAACATGTACATATGCATCACATCCAAATACCTTCAAATGTGAAAGAGAAGGTTTGTTACCAGTCCATACCTCTTGTGGAGTCTTATCCTCCAACGCCAACGAAGGTGACATGTTGACTAGGTAACATGCAGTCTCCACCACCTCTGCCCATATTCCTGTCCTAACAAGATTGCTGAGGTGTGTATAGAATAGTTTTTTTCCGTGCTATACCACACTTCTTACAAAACTCTTCAAATTCCTTCTTACAAAACTCTCCACCGTTATTTGCCCTCAACACCTTTGTCTTATTCTCTGTCTGGTCTTCCACTAGAGCCTTAAATTATTTAAACCTGTCAAAGACTTTAGATTTCTTCCTGAGGAAATATATCTATGTATTCCTTAATAAGTCATCCATAAATGATACATAATACACATACTTACCAGTGATGGAACCGACACAGGTCCAAACACATCGCTGTGCACAAACTCTAATATCTGTTTCACCCTCTTAGCACTAGAGGGGAAACTCACATGATTCTGCTTCCCATATACACAATTTGCACAGAAATAAAAATCCAGAGAGAAATTAGACATAGCTTTTGTCATAACATTACCATAAAGTATTCAAAGGCACTTCTCTCCAATATGTCCAAGCCTTTGATGCCATAGCATGGTATTTTATCCAGATACCAGTAGATTTTCTGCTCCACTTTCAAGAAGCACAAAATTGTTGCACCCATAAATAAGAGTGCGATCTTGAAGCTTGTACAAAGTTCCAATCCGAACTCCCCACATCAATACCAGTGCTCCCTAAACCATCTTGAAAGTATCTTTCTCGAACACTGTTTTTACACCTGAATCATCCAACTTGCTTACATAAATCAGATTTCTGGCCAATGCAGGAATATGCAGAACCCCCAAAAGTGTTCTAATCCTTCCACTTTGCAACTTCAACTTGAATTTTCCATGACTGATGATTCTAGCATTGTTGTCATCCCTTAAGAAGACATCACCACCATCATTTTTCTGATACTCGCAAAACCACTCTCTATGGGGAGTGAAGTGAAAGGATGCACGTGAGTTAATCAACCATGCCTCATGGTCTATATGTATACTTGAAGAAGAATCCAAGTACACATCCCCACCTTCATTTGAGGTGGTTTTTGCGTCTGCAGAAGGAGCATCATCAAAACCCTTTCCTTTCTCAGGAGATTTAGATTTACAGTCCCTTTTGAAGTGCCCTTCCTTTCCGCATTTCTAGCACACCTTTACAGGTTTTCCTGGAGATTTAGATCTCCCACTCGAGGACTTATTTTTGTTTCTATTCTGGGACCATCCTCATATAGACAAGGCATCGCCATTCTGGCCCTCCATATTTTTCTGTCTCATCTCCTCTGACGACAAGGATGAGACTATTTTATCAAACTGCAAGGCAGTTGCATTGCTACCTATTGCAACAACTAGACTATCCCAAGCATTTGGTAGAGAACACAACAAACTGATGGACTTGTCTTCATCTGAAATTTTAATATCAACAGGTAATAACTAACTTACCACAATATTGAAGGCGTTGAGATGCTCTGTCACTGAGTCTCCATCTTTCTTCCTCAGGTTATACAACTTTTTCCGTAGGAACAAATTATTCACCAGAGATTAGATTGGTACAAATTCCCTAACTTGTCCCAGAAAGCCTTTGTCGAAGCTTCCCCTGATACATTCGCAATACTGAATCTAAGACACACAATCATATTGTGCTCTTTTCCTTTCGATCCAACTTCGCCCAGTCTTCAACTGACATTGCCGTTGGTTTAGTATCCGGATCTACCGCGATCCACTAATCTTTATCCACTATGAGATCCTCTATCTTGAGTTTCCACAACTCAAAACTCTGACCATTAAATTTCTCGTTCTCTATCTTTTCAACGCTCACCATCTTCCTTCATTGCAAGAGTCGATCCCGCGGACCCCCCACTAAACTAGGTCTACCACAGGCTTGAACAAAACTGCTCAGTAGCAAAGACAACCCCTTGAAGCCAAAACGACTTTGATACCAAATGTAGGTTTTAACTCCGCACAGAAATTACCCGCATACGAATTCCAAAAGAATAGAAAATAAACAATGGTGAGAGCATAAAACATAAAACAAATATACACAGATATTTTCCCTTGGATCCCAAAACCGAGACTACCAGATTGATTTTTCATTATATTCCTTTCAATGTTATAATACATATATATACATGTCGAAGCATCCATTAACCCTGGATTAAAACATAATTGTAGTTCCTTTGACCGAATCTACAAAAGACCATGGTCAGAAAACCATCATGCCCAAAACCATGTGCGAAATCCATGCACAAAACCATATGTAGGTCCACCCACCTAATATAGGGTCCAATTGTTTTTTCCCGGGGCGTTTCCCCAGACCCCAGGCAGGTGGGCTATTGCCTATCTGCAAATCCTCCAGCAGGTGGGCTATTGACCTCTCTGCTAGACCTGGTGCAATGTACAAGGGGGCCTTCGCCCTCCCCCGTGACCCCCTCCCTGCATGGGGTATTCATGGAAAGAATATAACATACACACACACATATCCTTTTAAGTACTTTTGTAAAGACTAGGTTTGAGATGAGAGTAGTTGGTATGAGTATCCAATTAAGGTACTAGGACAATGTTGGGTTTGGTTGGCATCTCTCATTATTATAGTGTCATTCATATATAATTTTAGTTTATATTTTTAATTATTAAAAATAATTTAATTAATAAACTATATATATATATTATAATAATATATATGATTTAGTGATTGACAATTAGGTTGGTCTTAATCTTGTATGGTATATGATTGATTCCATAAAAAATAAAATTATAATATATATATATATATATTATATATATATATATTTGAAATTGGCAACTAGGTTAGACTTATACTTGTGTGATATAGGGTTGATTCCAACCACTACCAGTATAATTTCTCGCTGTCTACATATACCCCTTTCATAGACACATTTGAATTAAGAGGATTTGAAGCTCAAACGAGGGAAAATTTTGGGGGATAATATTTGTAGATGGGCTAATTTTCCATGCTTTTTCCAAAAAAAGATTTGCCATTGCCCATTTTTTCCTAAAAATAATTCGCCAAAATTTTATAAGAAAAAAATATTTTACCTTAAAAATCACCAAAATTTTATAGAGACTATATAAAATCATTAGAAGTTTGAATAATTTTACAAAAATATCACCAAGCATTTTATAGTTTTCATATTATGGATTAGTAATATTCGCCAAAGTTTCTAATCTAAGAAAAATTTCCATCCTTAAAATTTTCCCTAGCTCAAACCTCCTTACACATAACACTTATTTCACAATAATCAACTATATTCGAGAAATTAATGACAATGACTTTACGTCAATGTTGAGTTAGTGACACTCAATTGCATGAAAAGAACATCTCGTTTAAAAATAATGGTTCTCTCATCTAAATTTTGACTCACTTTTATAATTAAAGATAATATTAAACTTTTATAAATAAACATATTAAATTTTATAAATAAAGAAAATATAAAACTTATGATAAAGATGATATTAAACTTTCATTTTTAAGTAATTTTACTTTTATAATTAATATTAATAAGTTGATGAAGACACTTAACATTACATATTTAAGTAGTTGCAGCTTAAATGAGAAAGAAGAAAGATAATTTAAGAAAGGAAAAAAAAAAAGGTTATGTGGTTGGTTTTTTAATTTCAAACTTTTTTTATTATATATTTTTGAAATTTTGTTCTCAAATGGTACCATTTTTCCACCAAGGAGATGAGGATGAATAGAGAGCCATGAATAGCTTTGTAATTTGAGATTGTTGAAATAGATTGATCATCTATTTGAAACATGTTTTCTTATTTGGGTTTCTAGTGTAAACACAATGTTTATATGCATGGATTTCTTTGTGTTGTGTTAAATATTATGTTATTTTTTTATCTATAAATTTTAATGAAGTTGTTATGTATTTTAATTACTGTCCACATTTAATAATTGAGGTTTGTTTAGTAATTTTAGTTTAGAAAAATTTCAACAAAAGTTATTTTATTTTATTTTATTTTGACGAAGTTAAAATTCTTGCATTACCTTACATTAATATTTTTATTTTTATTTTTATTTTGATGTAACTTAACTTAGTCAAAATATTAAACATTACATTACAACATCTCTACCATATTGGGCTGGAGAGTGCCTCTCGGCGTAATTAATTGTGCTTTGTCATTGGTGGGTTAATATATGTTTATGTGAAGCCTTATTGCTATATATTCACTATGGGAAGACTAAGAATATGAATAGACAAACTAGATTCGTAATTGGGCTTTTACAATTGAGAAAAACAAAATATTCGCCTTCCAATTACATTTCTTTTATCCAAGGGACCCTAAAGACAAACATCTCTATTAGTGAGAATGCTTATCATGATGTTGCCATCTAATTGAAAAAAATACATAGCGTAACCTATCTGGTTATTTGAATCATCCTTCCATGCCTCAAGATAAGGAGCAAGAAGAGAAGTTTACACCCTAGATTTATAAGTAGTCTTGGTGAATGGGAAATCTATAGATGGGAATAACTAAAATGATTAAATCCTATACATAGAGGTTTTCACTCAAAACTTAACTTATTATTAATTTGAAATTGGTTGTTGTGTGTAGGCTACATTGACAACATCCACCTTATAGCCATTGAGAGGGTGGAGGTCATTGCATAAGAAAACCAAATAGTTAAGCCTTGAAGCCAACCTACACACCATCCTCACATGCCCGTTGAATTATAGTGAATGTATATGTTTGTAGTTGGCTATTTGCATATAGGTTACACCCAAGAACAAGTCACTATGAAGATAAAATCTCTCTACAAGACCATAGAACAAAAGTCAATTTTCATTTCTGTAAAGACTCCATGTTGTGTTGAAATGTGGCAACAAGAATATTCCAATTTTAATTTGTTCTTGAATTAAAATTCGAATTTAGTCTCACCAGCTGCTTGAAAAATAATTAATTAATTCATCTTGAGTTAATTAGTTGGAGAAATTCAAGCTA
>APFE031160909.1:281145-308384 GCA_000404065.3 Pinus taeda
AAGATAACTATTAAACTTTCATTTTTAAAGATAATTATTAAACTTTTATAAATAATATTAATTTAAGTTGAGTGGAAGACACTTTAACATTACATATGTTAAGTAGTTGCAGCTTAAATAAGAAAGAAGAAGAGATAATTAAAAAAAAAAGGTTATTGTGGTTGGTTTTTTAATTTCAACTTTTTATTATTATATATTTTTGAATTTTTGTTTTCAAATGGTACCATTTTTCCACCAAGGAGATGAGGATGAATAGAGAGCCATCAATAGGTTTGTAATTTGAGATGGTTGAAATAGATTGATTATCTATTCGAAACATGTTTTCTTATTTGGATTTCTGTTGTAAACACAATGTTTTTATGCCTGAATTTCTTTGTGTTGTGTTAAGTGTTATGTTATTTTTTTATTTATGAATTTTAATAAAGTTGTTAGGTATTTTAAAAACCGGCCACATTTAATAATTGAGGTTTGTTTAGTAATTTTAGTTTAGACAAAATTTCAACCAGAGTAACAATTTTTATGACCAAAAGAACTATGGGAAAATTCTTTATTCTTCTCAGCTCATTTGCTTCTGAGTAAAATATATTTATGGCTGTTATTATAGCATTGTTGCATTATTGTAGATGATTTTTACTTTGTTTTTTCAAACTCATTAAATGTCAAAGAAAGTGTAATGTTTATTTTTCTTTCCCATGGATGCAAGAAGACATTTCTTATTTCCTTAGAGATTGCACATTTATTGTAGCCACATTAAGCCAAACAAAGTACCTACTTCATCCTTAAGGTAATATGCATTTATTGGCGCTAAGTTAAAGGTCGTGTATTGGTTGTTAGGACATAACAACCTTGTTTAGGATACTTCTTGTTGCTCGAGAATCCATGGCTCACTACCTAGACATGTGAGCATACTTGGAGCGATTACTTGGCAATTTGGGAAGAGAACAAAGTGGCTCCAAACTCCATATGTTTTGGAATTTTATTGAATGGCTCCAAATTTCATAAGTATTAGCATTTTGTTGGTTGAATAATTCAATGAAATTCTATGTGGGATTAGTTTGACTTTAGGGATATATGTTTGTTTCTTGAAAACAAATGACAAAGTTTTGTGCATGTTTGAGATCTCTATTTGATATGCTAATCTAAATATTGTTGTAAAGTGTTGTCATCTTCGTGTGCTACAACCAATACACTAATATAGTTGGAAAAACAGTGCATAGTGTGCATTAAGCAAGGGTAATGTGCTACTATGCACTCCCCAAGCATGAGGGTTGGTCCCATCTTATTAAATAATATCACCATATATTTTTAAAACTAATTACACCAGTCTTGATCCATCTTAACATCAGATCTACCAAGCACCAAGAGGGATCAAATCTCTTGAGATGCAAACCTCTTTTCATTGTTTACATCTAAAGAGATTTGATCCCTCTTAAGGCTTGGTAGATCTGGAGTTAAGATAGATCTCAACTGGTTTGATTTTCCCTTTCAAATATGCTATAGTCCACATGAATACCATGGGTTCTCAACACCATGGGTCATTTTTAGTTTGTTTTGTTTTTTTAGTTTTTTTTTTTTTTTAGATTTTTATTTTATTTTGACGAAGTTAAAATTCTTGCATTACATTACATTAATATTTTTATTTTTATTTTTATGTAATTTAGCTTAGTCAAAATATTAAACATTACATTACAACATCTCTACTATATTGGGCTGGACAGCGCCTCTCGGCGTAATTAATTGTGCTTTGTCATTGGTGGGTTAATATATGTTTATGTGAAGCCTTATTGCTATATATTCACTATGGGAAGACTAAGAATATGAATAGACAAACTAGATTTGTAATTGGGCTTTTACAATTGAGAAAAACGAAATATCCGCCTTCCAATTACATTTCTTTTATTCAAGGGACCCTAAAGGCAAACATCTCTATTAGTGAGAATGCTTATCATGATGTTGCCATCTAATTGAAAAAAATACATAGTGTAACCTATTTGGTTATTTGAACCATCCTTCCATGCCTCAAGATAAGGAGCAAGAAGAGAAGTTTACACCCTAGATTTATAAGTAGTCTTGGTGAATGGGAAATCTATAGATGGGAATAATTAAAATGATTAAATCCTATACATAGAGGTTTTCACTCAAAACTTAGCTTATTATTAATTTGAAATTGGTTGTTGTGTGTAGGCTATATTGACAACATCGACCTTATAGCCATTGAGAGGATGGAGGTCATTGCATAAGAAAACCAAATAGTTAAGCCTTGAAGGCAACCTACACGCTGTCCTCACATGCCTGTTGAATTATAGTGAACATATATGTTTGTAGTTGGTTGTTTGCATATAGGTTACACCCAAGAACAAGTCACTATGAAGATAAAATCTCTCTACAAGACCATAGAACAAAAGTCAATTTTCATTTCTGTAAAAACTCCATGTTGTGTTGAAATGTGGCAACAAGAATATTCCAATTTTAATTTGTTCTTGAATTAAAATTCGAATTTAGTCTCACCAGCTCCTTGAAAAGTAATTAATTAATTCATCTTGAGTTGATTAGTTGGAGAAATTCAAGCTAGAAGTCTTTGTGAAGTCATGCAACAATTATCCCTTAAATTAAGGAGATTATCCCTTAATTAAGGAGACAAGATTGAGTTGTATTTGAGTTGTAATTAGTTAGCTTAGTTTACTGAGTTAAGTCCAGTTAAATTAGTACCAAATTGTTTGAAGAACTAATTGTGAGTTCAGTTAGTTAATGCATGCATGCATCCAACTAGTGTACTCCAGATAACTGAAGATTCTGTCATCAGTAACTCATGCATGTCTATCCAGAGAAAGACCCAGTTGAGATTAAAGACAGGGACAATGTACTATTAGTTGCATGTGTTTTCCTATAAACAAAACTTATGCATGCAGAAGGAATTCATTCCTTGAGGATTGGGCAGTTTTGCAGGGTGTGAGATCAGTGTTACACTTGGTAACAGGAGGATCACCCAGGAGAAACTGTGCAAGGAAATAGGAGATCAGGAGGGCAAAGGAGAAGGATTTTGTGTGTTATTTTGATCAGTTTCCAACTTGTAATGATAATACAGATAGTGGGGGTTTTAGCTAAGGCTTTCCTCTGAGTATTCTTTTGTGTTTCATGTGCATTGATTCTTCTCTTGTTATATGTGTTCCGCTTGATCTTGCTAAAATATTTAAAGCTTCCGTTAATTGCTTGTAGAAGTAGATCAAAGTATTTTTCTTTAGCTATATTGTATTATCAGTTTAATCTATAGTCAGAATTTCTACATGGTATTAGAGCAAAGGTTATTAGAGCTGTGAACATTATACTTAGAAGAGAATTTGAAGTTTGAAGTTCTAGGTTGCTGGTGCAAAATCAAATTCTTATCATACTTCAAGGTTGGCCAATGGCGTTAAATGGCTTGAGACTCGAGTATGCCTTGGATGGTAGCTTGAATTACGTAGCATGGAAATATTGCATGGAGGCTGTATTAGAAGACAACGGCTTAAAGGAATTCATTGATCAAGAAACCCAAAAGCTAGCTTCAACTAATGCACAAGAGTTGGCTGAATGGAAGAAGTGTGTGGCGAAGGCGAGACGGATTATCCTTGAGGGAGTTCGAGACCATATTGTCTTGAGTCTCCATGGGAAGGATACTCCATTTTCAATGTGGAAGACATTGAAGGACCTCTACCAGAGCAGTAGTGACCAGAGGATTGGTGCTCATGGATAAGCTTCGAAGAATCAAGATGGAGAAGGACGATACTATTTCCACATATCTAAACAAGCTCACCACCTGTAGAGACGAGCTTAGTAGTGTGGGAATAACTAGTGTCGATGATGATATGGTGAGCCTCGCTCTCCTGACCTACCAAAGAGTTGGAATAGCTACCAGGACTCTGTGAATGGAAGGGAGAAACTGTCGGATTAGGAACGACTGTGGTCGGATCTGATGCAGGAGGAGATCAGGAGGAGCACATGAGATAGTTCTTCATCAAAGAGTGATGATGAAGAAAATCTAGCTTTAGCAAGTAAGGCAAGGAAAGGGAAGGGGAAGACTTCCCATTCCAAATTGAATTCTTCTCATGGAGGGAAGAAGGTTGACAAGTCTAAAGTGAGATGCTTTAATTGTCACGAGATGGGACATTATGCAACTAATTTCCCAACGAAGAAGTCCAAGAAGGGATCCTCGAAAGGATCGGAAGGTGTGGCATTAGCCTCTCAATTCGAAATGGACTTTACCCTCATTGCATGCATGGTGTCATCGATGGTGGGTTGTGTTTAGTATTTTGACAGTGGAGCCTCATTCCACATGACCGATGATAAAAGTTTATATAGTACCTTAGAGGAGAAAGACCTTAAGATGTGCATAGAGATGGGTGACGACGGAAAGTACAATGTTTGAGGAGTGGGCACGGTTGCTTTTCAGAGGGAGCATGGAGCTCCTCTCACCTTGACATATGTGAAGGTATGTGCCTGGACTGAAGAAGAACTTAGTATTGGTTGCGATGTTGGAGGAAAAAGGCTACGATGTTGTCTTCAGTAAAGGAAAGGTGTTCCTAAGACACATAGCCACAAGTCAGACCAAGAAAATTGGGATTCGGGTGAAGAATCTCTATATACTAGAGGTAGATGATTGTGCAGCATTGAGTTCGAAAGCAGAATTGGTGCAAAGCCAAGACATTGGCGAGTTGTGCCACAGGCGGTTGGGCCATTTGCATCATGGGGCCGTGAAGATAATGCAGCAGATATCTACAGGATTTCCCAAAGGTAAACTTGAGCAAGTTGACACATGCGAAGGTTGTACCTTGGGAAAGTATGCCAAGTCTTCATTTCATGTTCAAGATAGTCGAGTAGAAGCGATCTTAGAGTGAGTTCATGCTGATTTGTGTGGACCATTCTTGATGCCATCCACAACGAAGAAAAGGTATTATGTGATTTTCATTGATGATTATTCTTGTAAATGCTGGATTTATTTCATCCAGAAGAAGGACCAAACTTTCTCAAAGTCTTGTGAGTTCAAAGCTTTGGTTGAGAAAGAGTCAGGAAAGAAGATTAGGGGCATTGAGAAGCGACAACGGTCAAGAATATGTCTCTCAAGAGTTTAAGGACTTCTGTGCAATGGAAGCAATTATACGAGAGTTGACGACACCTCATAACCCACAACATAATGGGGTGGCTGAGAGGAAGAACAGAACGACTGTGGGGGCAACACAGGCGATGCTGCTTGACCAAGGTCTACCACTTCATTTGTGGGCTGAGGCATGCAACACAACGGTCTATTTGCAGAATAGAAGCACGCATCGCATACTTGGGATGAAGAAACCAGAGTAAGCCTTCTCCGGTAAGAGACTATATGTGGGTCACTTTACGATCTTTGGCTCATCGGTATATTGCCATGTGACAAAGGATGCATGGAAGAAGCTTGAGTCAACAACCGAGTTGGGGATACTTGTGGGGTACACCGATACACCCTACAACTATCGGGTGTATTTGCCTACCAGTTGGAGGATAGTGGTTCATAGAGATCTCAAGTTTGATGAGAAGAAGGCCATGTGAGTTTCCCTTGAGAGGGAGCTCCAAATATAGGCTGTGGAGGAATTGTTGGTTCCTAAGGAGGAGGAGCCTCAGAATGATGCGGAGCAGCCACATGCAGAGGTTCCAGGAGTGGAGACATCCACTCAAGCATAGTCTTCTAGAGATGGACGTAAGCACACAAGAGAAGCTGACAGATTGTTGTTGGATGCAAGAGAGGATGTGAGAGAACCATTTTGTCAGTGCAGGCAGAGGAGGTAACCTGAGAGGTACACTAGATACATGGCCCTTGTTAGGGAATGTGTTGAGACCGAGCCATCTTCCTTTGAGGAAGCAATGCAGAAGCCGATTTGGGTTGATGCTATAGTGGAGGAGTATGACTCCATTGTTCGTAACAGTGTTTGGGATGTGGTTTCGAGACTGGAGAACAAGTCAGTTGTGAGTTTCTGTTGGCTTTACAAGGTAAAGCAAGTTGCTAATGGTAGTGTGGAGAAGCATAAAGCGAGATTTGTTTCCTGTGGTTTCTCACAAGTCAAGGGGATTGACTATGATGAGACTTTTTATCCTGTAGCAAGGTACTCATCTATCAGATTGATGTCAAAACTATCAACATAGATGGGTTGGAATATTCATTAGATGGATGTGAAGACTGCATTTCTAAATGGAAAGATTGAGGAAGAGGTGTACAAGAGCAACTGGAAGGTTTTGAGACCTTTGATCATGAGTTGCATGTGTGCCGAATAAAGAGATAGTTGTACGAGCTGAAGCAAGCACCTCATGCTTGGTACACCAGGATATACAACTACTTCACCAGGTTGGGCTTCAAAAAGAGTGAAGCAGATGTGAACCTGTAGCACATCATGGTGAAAGGTAAGTAGTTTATCATTGACTTTATGTTGATGATCTCATATTGACAGGTGATGATCAATTGATCATGTCTTGAAAGGAGGACCTTGCAAGAGAATTTGAGATGAAAGACATGGGTCTCATGCATTACTTCCTTGGCATGGAAGTGTGGCAGAAGGATGGGGAGTTGTTTGTGTCTTAGGGCAAGTATGCCAACGAGATACTCAAGAGATTCCACATGGAGAAGTGCAAGCCCATGCAGGCTCCTCTAGCAGGTAACTGGAGGAAGGAGGATGCTACTTTGGGAGAAGTAGTAGAGGCTACTGTGTACAGGTAGATTGTGGGTTCACTGATGTACTTAGTGAACACACGACCATATTTATGCTATCCGATTAACCAACTAAGTCAAGCGATGGTTTAGCCTACCAAGATGTTTTGGAAGGTGACAAAGCATGTATTGAGATACATTGGAGGCACATCTCAGTATGGATTATGGTACAAACGGACAAAGGGAGTGAAGCTATAGGGATTCATTGATGCAGATTGGGCAGGGAGTCCATCATATTGGAAGAGCACATCAGGAGGGATTTTAACCCTTAGGTCAGTTGTAGTTTCTTGGTACAACAGAAGACAAAGGTCGGTTGCACTCTGCTTGGCAGAGGCTGAATACATGGCTACAAGTCAGGGAACATGTTAGGCCATCTGGATGCGGAAAATCTTAGTTGGTTTGTTTGATCAGAGGATGGATCCAACTGTGATATATTGTGATAACCAGAGTTGTATCAAACTCTCTGAGAATCCAATATTTCATAATAGGTCCAAGCACATCGATATCCAGTATCATCATCTCAAAGACTGCGTAGTGAGGAGGATCATGTTGCTGCAGTATATTTCGACAGAGGAGCAAGATGCTGACATTTTGACAAAGGCATTGTCAAAGTGTAAATTCGAGTTCCATAGAGATAGGAGCGGGCTGGCAGATAACCCCTTTCCTGTTGAGAGGGAGTGTTGAAATGTGGCAACAAGAATATTCCAATTTTAATTTGTCCTTGAATTTAAATTGAGAATTAAAATTCGAATTTAGTCTCACCAGCTACTTGAAAAATAATTCATTAATTCATCTAGAGTTAATTAGTTGGGGAAATTCAAGCTAGAATTATTTGTGAATTCATGCAACAATTATCCCTTAAATTAAGGATATTATACCTTAATTAAAGAGAGAAGATTGAGTTGTATTTGAGTTGTAATTAGTTAGCTCAGTTTACTAAGTTTAGTCTAGTTAAATTAGTTCCAAATTGTTTGAGGAACTGATTGTGAGTTCAGTTAGTTAATGCATGCATACATCCAACTAGTGTACTCTAGATAACTGAATATTTTCTCATCAGTAACCCATGCATGTCTATCCTGAGAAAGACCCAGTTGAGATTAAAGATAGGGACAATGTACTATCAGTTTCATGTGTTTTCCTATAAACAAAACTCATGCATGTAGAAGGAATTCATTCCTTGACGATTGTGCAGTTTTACAGGGTTTGAGATCAGTGTTACACTTTGTAATAGGAGGATCACCTAGGAGAAGCTGCGCAAGGAAATAGGAGATCAGGAGGGAAAAGGAGAAGGTTTTTTGGTGTAACTTTGATCTATTTCCAACTTGTAATGATAATACAGATAATGGGGTTTTTAGCTAAGGCTTTCCCTTGAGTATTCTTCTATGTTTCATGTGCATTGATTCTTCTCTTGTTATATGTGTTCCGCTTGATCTTGCTCAAATATTTTAAGCTTCCGCTAATTGCTTGTAGAAGTAGATTAAAGTATTTTGCTTTAGCTATCTTGCATTATCAAGTTAATCTACAATCAAAATTTCTACATGTTGGTGAAGCAAGTAGGCTATAAGTCCCTCATTTATGGGTCAATGAAGCATTGTGGTTTTGGAGGAAAGTTATTCTCTTCTTCAAATTATTCTTCCATGTTATCAAACTAGCTGAAATTTCTATTTTAACAATGATAATTTGGATAAGACCAACAAATCTCCCTATTTTCATGGAAATGATGACAATTCTAGAGGGAACTAAATATTTATTGGTAAATTTCTAAAGTTTGATATAGGCTAGGTAAAAAGGGAATAATTACTTATGCCATAATTAATCAAGCTCTTCCAAAGTAAGGGTTTATAAATTTGAATTGTAACAACCTTGGAGAAAATTCCATGTAATAGAAGTTAATAAAGGCAAAATAATAACTACGGTTGATGAGACACTTATTCCAAGTTGAATGTTGGGAAAAACATCCTAGTGGGTGTTCATTTGGTTTATTATGGCTAAGGAAATTGGCAAAGGCAATGGCAAGGCTTTGGAAAGTCAAAATGATTTTTTTGGCACATTTATTTATCAAAATAATGGAAATTAGGAGAAAACGAAGGTGAAATGTCATAGATTGCATGTGAGGAGGAAAATGAAGGAAAATAATGGAAAATGAAGAAAATAGAGGTCTAATTAATAAAAAGGCTTATGAGGATCAGTTTGTACCCTTTTGTTAGTTCAATTTTAGAGCTCTCTCATTATTCTCTCTCTCTCTCGCTCTCACTCTTGTATACTTAAAGTTTTCTTTGAGCATTTTGACATTGGATCAAGAAAGGTAAAGAAGGCAAGAGGAAGGAAGGAGGAAGCAAGGAAGAGCAGGATCAAGCAACTACAACATTATTCTTTGCAGGTATCGATTTGCATGTGTATTTTCCTTGCTAGATTTGGCATGCATAGTATTGCATGTGGTTCTTTCATTGATATGGAATGGGTTTTTCCAAATGTGACAATGTTTTCAGCCTACCGTTGCCATTTTTGGATAGCCATGGTGTGATGGGATTCTCATGTTTTGGTTGAGCTAGATTGCCCGATGGATTCAAAGTTGAATGAGGTGGATATGCCAATGATAAAGCACCTGACATAGTGGTCCCTGAACTAGACTGTGGATCATGGTAAAGCCACTGGCCTAGTAACCCCTGATCCAGACTATGGGTTATGGTAAAGCCATGATTATGTTTCCTCGGTGGGCCTAGGGATCCTTGTCGGTGAATGACAATATATACGGTAAAGACAAGAGGTGTATTGCTCTCCATTGGGTCTAGTAATTCCTGGTTGGGATATGCACTAAATCCTAGAGAGTGGGTCTTGGTTTAGGTCCTAGTGATTTGGTGTGGATTTTTGTAAAGCCTAAGAGATTAAGAGACATGAAAATTCCTCACGGTGTAGGTGGAGAAATCCGGTGGTATCCATGCTTGTTTGGCCTAGTGATCTGGTGGAGATCATGGTAAAGCCTATTATTACATGTTTATTGTGTTGGGCTAATGATCCAGGATGGATTATGATAAAGCCTAGTTTCTATTGATGAGGGTGAGGTGGTTTCGCCTTGGGATGCTGTGGTTGGTTCTTTTCGTTTGAGTCCCATATTCATGCTTGGAATATGGCACGAGGGTGTATGGATGAAGAGAGATTTGGCTCAACCATTCTATGGTTGGGTGGAATGTGGTAGTCCCATCCCGAGTTTGGATTTTGCATCATCAACATGAGGTGATTTCTCCCTGTATTTATATGAGTATTATACTGGTTTATATGTGGATCATATGGCTGTGATTTCCTTGGTACTTCTGTTGCTATTATGATAGTTATGTATATATTTTATGATAGTGGATATGTATGGCTCTCATCATGTTTTTACTTGTAAATGAATAAACAATTTATCTTTGTTTACACCTGTAGATTACATATTTGTGATATGTTTGACGAAATAACTGTCATGCTTAGTAGGGGCTCGGTTAATGGCTTGTTGAAGTATTTACATTTGCATCATTGTTTCCCTGTTATATTTCTATTATGAAGGTTTCATTCAATCCTGGGCAGTGACCTAGGCTCTGGACTTGAAAAAGTGTCTCAAATCCCAGGGACGCTGGCACAAAATTGGGAAAAATAGTCCCTGGATGCTGGCATGCCTTGGCATGAGAGCGTCTAGAGCCTCCTAGACACTGTCAGGTGCATATCATGGGAGAATCCTAAGTGTTCTAAAACCTCAGTGGGACACAGGGGCTAGCTACTTGAGTGGTTGAGATGGTTCTTAGGAGTCCTATAATTGATGTGAGAGGTCTGTATGTTTTGTTTCCATCGATTCCACTTCCTTAAGGTCACATATGAGGTTGAATCTAATCATAGTAGCCTCTTGTCACATGTTTAACCTAGTTGGCCAGGTAGATGTGGGAAGAGGGTGTTACAGAGTGGTATCAGATCCAGGTTCACCCCTCAGACTGGATGGGCAGTGTGTTGGTCATGCATTCATGACGTTTTCACATGTGTTAGTAATTCTTGTGATCTATGTGCTTGTTTCATATGCATGGTGTCAGTCATGGTTGTAGTGATGTGGCCATGTGAAAGAGAAGTGTGTCATCATGAGTGTATGATTGGTTACATGTTGTTTATGCTTGCATATTGCCAGTGTACGTTGGTATGGTTTTTGTTGTCCTGCATGAGGTCATGGTATGTGTAGTTGATATGGTCATGCATTGATGATTGGACTCTAGCTAGACTGATGGTTACATGGTTATGTGCTTATGTATTATATGTATACATGTTGTCATGATTATGTTATACATGTAGTACATGGATTGGTTTTTCTTGTAGATGAGATATCCTCCCTGAATTATGCTAAGGTAAGTTGGTTTTTTGTGATTTGGGTAGCTGACATAGTATGCCTTACAGGAAAGAGATTAAAATGACTAGCAAGATGGTAGACTACAAACACTCTCCCTATGAATTAGATGAGTAACATGGTGTTGGGAACTCTTATAATTTGGTAGACACGTTGAGAAGATTGAAGGAAGAAATAAGGAGTTGTAAGGCAAACAATGGCAAAATCATACAGGAACAAGAGAAACAAACATAGGTTAATGCAATACTTATTCAAAGTTTGTCAGAATTGTAGCGTCAAGGGTCCCTTTGGATCAGCCATGGACAAGAGGACACAACTAATGGAGAATTGTGAAGTAGGTCTCATGGTGTTTACTAGTCAGATAAAGATGACACAGTTAGAGATGGCAGATTATTGGATACTCCAGATAGTAGAGGTGATGGATACATACACTATTCTAGTTCTAGTTCTAATAGGCATCATGATAATCATCGTTATCATCCTTATAGGAGGAGTGATAGAAGATACTTTCCAGATGAATTTAAGAAATCAAAGGAACCCACTTTTGATGGAGATGTGAAGAAGACAAAAGATGTAGAGGCTTGGATACTTGGGATGAAGAATTTCTTTGAGTTGCATGAGTACACAGATAATATGAAGGCCAGAATAGCTATCTTCAGCCTAAGAGGTAAAGTAGAGATTTGGTGGGAATATGTGAAGCGAGTTAGAGGCATTAAGACAAATGAATTGAGTTGGTATGAGTTCCAGAGGCTTTTTAGGAATAATTACTTGTCAGAAAGGTACTATGACGATAAGGCCAAAGAATTCTATGAGCTAAAGATGGGATCAATAACAAATGAAGAGTACACAACTAAGTTTCTGGAGCTATTGAGGTATGTATCGTATCTTAAGGATGAGAAGGCTAAAGTTCAACGATTTGTCAGTGGATTTCAATTATTATTTAGAGATCATATTGAGTATGATGAGCCTCGGTCACTTGAGGAAGTTATTGGGAAATTGAAGCATTTCTATGAACAATCAAAGTGTAAGAATGAATCTTAGAAAGGATGTAAAGGAAAAGACAAAGGTAAAGGTAAATGGTAGTCGAAAAGAGCAAGGCCTCAGAATGCAGACAACAAAGAAAATGTGGCACCACAAAAGAGGTTCAATACAACTAAACAAGGACATGGGTCACAACAGCAACATAGAGGTGAGGGCACTAGTCGGTTGGAGTGTTGGACATGTGGTAAGGAGCACCTTAAGAGATATTGCCCACCGAATCAGGGTGGTAGGCCTTAGATATATAGTGCACAAGAGGCACAAACTGTTGGGGATGTTGGTCAGAGCATTCCTCGTATCTATGCATCATTGGATAACAAAGAGGCAGACCATCAAGAATCTATCATTGAGATGGATGGTAAGATTTGTGATCAAGTTATTCTATTTTGATTGACCCTGGATATAATTATAGCTATGTTAGTCATGACTTGGTGGATAAGTGTGGTTTGAGTAAGGAATTACATGTAGAATTTTGTTAGTGCAAATGGGTACATGTATAAAGAAGCGAGTTCATCATTAGGTAAGAGCTTGTGCATTTGAATTGAATGGTATGCCTACCACAACACATTTGAATGTATTACGGTTGGGATTATACAATATGTTGTTGGGCATGGATTGGTTGTACCTTCATAGGACCAAGGTGGATTGTCATGACAAATCCATTGAGTGCTTGGATGACATGGAAACCAAGAGTCTTGTAGGGAAAGAAGAAATCCACATTAGTTAGGATGGTGGCAATTCTGCAGGCAAAATGTAGTCGCAGAAAATGGTGTATGTTATTTGCAGTACACATTTCTAGTGAAAAAGGTAAGGAACTTGAGGATGAAGATGTTTTAAGCAGGTACCCACTTATACAACAGTTTCGAGATGTATTTCCTGAGGACATTTCAGAGTTTCCACCTCTGAGGGAAGTAGAATTTTCTATTGAATTAGTGCCAGGGGCGACTCCAATATCAAAAGAACCTTATAGGATGAGGCACCTAAATTGGTAGAGTTGAAGTTGCAATTGAAGGAAATGTTGGACAAGGGAGACATTAGGCCAAGTGTATCACCTTGGGGTGCACCAGTATTGTTTATGAAGAAGAAGGATGGTACTCTCAGATTATGCATTGACTATAGGCAACTGAAAAAAGTGACTATCAAGAACAAGTATCTGCTGCCA
Organism: Pinus taeda; assembly: GCA_000404065.3. Lineage (NCBI taxonomy): Eukaryota > Viridiplantae > Streptophyta > Pinopsida > Pinales > Pinaceae > Pinus > Pinus taeda. The sequence goes on from APFE031160909.1 coordinate 294,415, forward strand.
CAGATTGATGACTTGTTCGATTAGTTGAAGAGGAAAGTGTTCTCGAAGATTGGTCTAAGATTCAGATACCACTAGGTACACATCAACGGGGAGGACATTTACAAGACAACTTTTTGGACAAGGTATAGACATTATGAGTTTCTTGTAGTTCCATTAGGTTTAACTAATGCTCTAGCTACATTTATGTGCTTGATGAATAATGTGTTGCATCCGTATTTGGATAAGTGTGTTATTGTGTTCATTGATGACATATTTGTATATTCTAAAAATGAGGAAGAGCATGCCGAGAATTTAGCAACAATGTTGAGGTTGTTAAGAGAGAACCGGTTATACACTAAGCTCAACAAATGCAGTTTGTTTCAAACTGAGGTACACTACTTGGGACCTGTTGTTTCCATGGAGGGCATAATAGTGGATCCAGAAAAGATAAGGGCCATAATGGAGTGGGTAGCTCCCAAGAATGTGGATGATGTGAGATATTTCATGGGGTTGGTAGGATATTACAGGAGGTTCATTAGGAACTTCTCGTAGATTGCTTATCCTATTACATCATTGCAGAGGAAAGGTAAGAAGTTTGAATGGACAGAGGAGTGTGAGGCCAGTTTTGAGCATATTAAGCAGTTGTTGACACATGCACCAATGTTAAAGATTGCAGATCCAGATAAGGAGTTTGTAGTATGTACATATGCTTGGAAGAGAGGAATTTGTGGAGTCCTTATGCCGGAAGGACAGGTGGTATGCTATGAGTCATGAAAACTAAATGAGCATGAGTAGAACTACCCGAAACATGATCTTTAGTCAGCAGCGATTATACATGCATTGAAGATGTGGAGGCACTATATTCTTGGGAGGAGGTTTGTACTGATGAGTGATCACATTGGGTTGAGGTATTTGTTTGACCAACTAAATCTAAATGCCCAACAAGCTAGATGGTTGGCCGCGATCGGTAAATTTGACTTCGAGATTAGGTATATCAAAAGAAAGGAGAACATGGTCGCATATGATCTTAGCAGGCAGGTACAAGTAAATCACTTAGCAGTTGTGAGCTCCTATGGGACAAACTTACAAGATAGGATCTTTCAGGTAGGTCAACAGGATGTCAGGTATATGGAGATTGTGTACAGGTTGTAGCAGAGTACAGGTACATATATAAGTACATGTACAAGTACAAGTACAACTAGTAGTACAAGTACATGTATAGGTATAGGTAGTATAATAGGTATAGGTGCAGGTGCATAGGACATGGACTATTGTCTTACAATAGATGGATTGGTTATCTATAGGGACATGATATATGTGCTAGACAATAGTGAGATCAATAAGGTGGTCTTGAGGGAGTTTCACGCGAAACCATATTCAGGTCACCCAGGCTACTAGAAGACATTGACCGCACTGAAACTAAAGAAGGATGTAGCAGAATTTGTGGCTAGGTGTTTCGATTGTCAATGTGTGAAGGCAAAGTGTAAGTTTCTAGGTGGAATGCTATAACCAATTGCAATTCCAGAATGGAAATGGGAGGTCATTTCCATGGAATTTATCATAGGTTTTCCGAGGACAGTGAGAAAACATGATTCCATCATGGTTGTTGTGGACAAGTTGAAAAAGGTTGGGCAATTCATTCCAGTGAAGTATACATTTTTAGTTAGTGATGTAGCACAGGTATTCATCATAGATGTGGTCAGATTTCATGGTATTCCAAACAATATTGTGTTAGACAGGGATGCAAATTTCACTTCCAAGTTTTGGAAGGAGTTGTTTGCAAGTTTGGGCACAAAGTTGGCTTTCAATACAACTTATCATATGCAGATAAATGGATAAATTGAAAGGGTCAATAGGATATTAGAGGAGATGTTGAGGATGTATGTGATGCATCAAAAATGAAAGTGGGAAGAGTATATTCCACCAGTAGAGCTTGCTTACAACAACGAGTATCATGAATATTTGAAGATGAGTCTGTTTGAGGCATTGTATGGGAAGAGTTACAATGCTCCCATCAGTTGGAGCGATCCAGTTAACAGGGTGTTGATTGGACCAGTAGTTATAAGGAGGAATCTAAATGCAACATAGGATAGGCAGAAGAGATATGAAGATTGGAACAGGTTATTCAAGGAGTTCCAGGTCGGGGAACATGTGTACTTTCACATCAAACTAAAGAAGAGATCCTTATGGATTGGATCATGTGCCAAGATGGCGCCATGATTTTGTGGACCCTTTAGTATTATTGAGAGGAATGGGCTAGTAGCCTATTGACTTGCACTACCTCCAACAATGAAATTCCATGATGTTTTCCATGTGTCATTGCTTAAGAAGTATGTTAAAAATGCTAATCATGTGATTAACTAATCTATATTGCAGGTGGAACCAGATGGAGAATTCCAGCCGTAGCCTCAATGTATATTGTAGAAAAAGGTGCTCATGCTCTAGAACCAGGCAATCAATTAGGTTAAAATGTAGTGGAAGCACTTTGGGCTCGATGAAGCTACATGGAAGATTGCAGATCGGATGCAGACTATGTATCCTTCATTGTTTACTGGTTGAGGCAAAGTAGTTTTGGTATATGTTTTGGTACATGTTTGGTGATGTTTTGGTATATGTACATATGTATATGGATGTAAATACTGCCATGATCTATGTTATAAAGCTCCAATAAGAAGTATGGGCGTCATGTTATTATATTTGTCATGTTGTTATGTTGTCATGTTGGTTTGCTTTTCAACAGGGTGATCACTGTAAATAATGCATCGAGCTATGTTATAAATCTCCATGGGTAGTATGTTTTCTCTTCAACAGTTTTGTTGAGGTATAGGTGTGGTTGAACACCAAGGACAATGTCTCGTAGAGGGTTCTGTAACAATTGTGGTGAAATTTCCATGTAATAAAATTTAATAAAGGAAAAATAATAACCATGATTGATGGGACACATATTCTAAGTTGAATGTTGGGCAAAACATCCTAGTGGGTGTTCATTTGGTTTATTATGGCTAAGGAAATTGGCAAAGGAAATGGCCAAGGATTTGGAAAGGAAAAATGGCATTTTTGGAACATTTCTTTATGAAAATAATGGAAACTAGGAGAAACGGAAGGTGAAAGGTCAGAGGTTTCATGTGAGGAGAAAAATGAAGGAAAATAATGGAAAATGAAGAAAATAGAGGCCTAATTGATATAAAGTCCTATGAGGATCAGTTTGTAACCTTTTGTCTGTTACTTTTGGAGCTCTCTCATTATTCTCTCTCTCTCACTCTTGGACACTTAGATTTTTCTTGGAGCACTTTGGCATTGGATCAATAAAGGCAAAGAAGGCAAGAGGAAGGAAGGAGTAAGCAAGGAAGAGTAGGATCAAGAATATACAATAGTATTCTTTGCAGGTATCGATTTTCATGTGTATTTTACTTTCTATATTTGGCATGAATGGCATTGCATGTGGTTATTTTTCTATTATGGAATGGGTTTTTCTAGGTGTGACAATGTTTTCCGCCTAGCCTTGCCATTTCCAAATAGCCATGGTGTGATGGGTTTCTCATGATTTGGTTGAGATAGATTGCTAGATGGATTCGAAGCTGAGTGAGGTGGATCTCCGAATGATAGAGAACATGGCCTAGTGGTCCCTGAAATGGAGTGTGGATCATGGTAAAGCCACTAGCCTAGTAATCGCTGAGCCAGATTGTGAGTTGTGGTAAAGCGAGGATTGTGTTTCCTCGGGGGGCCTAGGAATCCTTACTGGTGAACGGCGGGATATACGATAAAGCCAAGAGGTGGATTGCTCTCTATAGGGCCTAGTAATCTCAGGTTGGGATATGTGGTAAATCCTAGAGAGTGGGTATCAGTTTAGGGTAGAGATTCAGTGTGGATTGCGGTAAAGCCTAAGAGACTAGGAGACAAGAAAATTATTCACAGTGTAGGTGGAGAAATCCAGTGGCATCCATCCTTGTTTGGCCTAGTGATTTGGTAGAGATAATGTTAAATCCTGTTATTACATGTTTATTATGTTGGCTTAGTGATCTGGAATGGATTATGATAAAGATTGGTTTCTGTTGATGAGGGTGAGGTGGTTTAGCCTCGAGATGCCTTGGTTGGTTCTTTTGGTTTGAGTCCCACATTCATGCTTGGAATATGGCACGAGGGTGAATGGTTGAAGAGAAATTTGGCTCAGCCATTCTATGGTTGGGTGGAACGAGGTAGTCCCATCTTGGGTTTTGATTTTGAATCATCAATATGAGGTTATTTCTCCTTGTATTTCTATGAGTATTATACTGCTTTTTATGTGGATCATATGGCTATGATTTACTTGGTATTTTTGTTGCTATTATGTTGGTTATGTATATGTTTTATCATAGTGGTTATGTATGGATCTCATCATGTTTTTGCTTGTAAATGAACGAACAATGTATCTATGACCTAATAGATGATAATGCAACAAATCATATAAGGGACCAATTCTTCATAGTGATTCTGAGATAAGTATGAGATCCCTATGCTTAAATGTGTTGTTTACACATGTAGATTACATATTCGTGATATGCTTGATGAAATGCCTGTCATGGCTAGTAGGGGGTTGGTTAAGGGCTTGTTCAAGTATTTACATTTTCATCATTTTTCTGTGTTATATTTATGTTATGAAGGTGTCTTTCAATTTTGGGCAGTGACTTGGGCTTTGGGCTTGAAAAAGTGGCTCAAATCCCGGGGATGCTGGCACAACACTAGGAAAAATACTCCTTGGACGCTGGAATGCCTTAGCATGAGAGTGTCCAGAGCCTCCTCGACGTTGTCAAGTCCATATCATGGGAGCGTCCAAGGGTTAAGTAGTCTAAAACCTCAATGGGACCCATGGGCTAGCTACCTGAGTGGTTGGGATGGTTCTTGGGAGTCCTGTAGCTGATGTGGAAGGTATGTATGTTGTGTTTCCGTTGATTACACTTCCTTAAGGTCACATAGGAGGTTGAATCTAGTCATATTAGCCTGTCGTCACATGTTTACCCCGTTTGGCCGGTTACTTGGGTAGATGTGGGAGTATGGTGTTACAAGAACAATTCTAAAAGGAACCAATAATTGAAATATGAGAATATTACTTCCAAGAGTAAAGATAATTATGAGGTCATCTAGAATATACCTTATGTTTGAGGGCCTATTCAACTATTCATCTAGGCTAGGTAATCAACCATTGTAATTTCTAGTTGGCTATGGGAATGCGTCGACTAGGTAATTGACACTATCAACTATTGGGTTACGTCAATCAACCAAAGGTAGTTAAGAACTATTATAACTACCTTCCAAATAAACCAAGGTATAAATAAATGTTATCATGGATGTATTCTTGGTGTTAACCCTGTATAGTTAATTACTGCAAACAATTTCTCAATAAACAATGAAAAGATGCAATGACACACACACACACATAGTGAATAATATTTTTGTAACAATTTACTATATAGGTTAAAAAAAACATTTGATATCAAAAATTTGGCTTCAAGGGGATGCTTTTGGGCTAATGGTTTTGGCTTGAGCTTATGAAAAGCCTTGTTACAATGAGAGATTTGTAGTATCAATTATTGTGGTGAAAGGAAATGGCAAGTAGTTCAAAGATAGGGATCAAGAAATTCAATGGGTTGACTTTTGGGTTGTGGAAGTTCAAAATGGAAGATATTTTGGTGGACAAACATTAGTGGGTCATTGTGGATTTGGATATTGCACCAACAGGGATGTCGATAAAAGAATCGATGAAGTTGGATTGGAAGGAAAAGTGAAAAATATGGTTGTGTCTCTTAGATTCATTATTATTGAATGTTTCAGAAGAAGCTATAGCAAAGGCATTATGGAACAAATTAGGTGCATTGTATTAATATATGTCCATTGTGAGCAAATTATTCATGTGAAAGAGGCTATATAATCTTAGGATGAAGGATGGATACTTGGTGATAAAGCATTTGAATGCCTTCAATAATATGGTAATACTTTTTTGTGTTGTTTACTAGACTCATGGGGTGGTTTTGTGTTGTTTACTAGACTCATGGGGTAGTTTAGTTATTTCCATAAGTAGTTTAGTTATTTAAGTTTTGATGAAATAGTCTCATCCTTGTTATTCAAAGAGATGATATGGAAAACAGGGAAAGTAAAAATGTGGATGCCTTATTTGTAAGAGGACACTCTCAAGATAGAAAAAATAAGTCCTCAAGCGAGAGATCTAAATCTAAAGGAAAATCTAAATCTCCTAGAAATTTTCTAAAGGTATGTTGGAGATGTGGAAAAGAAAGGAATTACAAGAAACATTGTAGATGTAAAAGTGTTGAGAGAGGGAAGGAATGTAATGATGCTCCTTATACATAAGAAAAAATCTCCTCAAACTAGGGAGTTGTTGTGTACTTTGATACTTTAAGCATATATGTAGATCATGAGGCATGGCTAGTCAAAGCAAGTGCATATTTTCACATGAATCCTCATAAGGAGTGGTTTTTGTTGATTTTTTCTATTAGATAATAGTAGAATACTATTTTCTGATACAATAATTATTGCCTAATGACATTCAATCAATTTATCTCATGCCACTCATATAATTGAGCAATTATACACAAAACATATCAAAAGTAAATGTAGTGAAAATGTTACAGATCATAGAAAGGAAACCATGCAAACAAAGACAATATTTTTACCCTGGGAAACCTAATCTTAGGACAAAACCCAACAAATTTTCGTTAGGAGAAATTATTCTCCAACAAGATTTATAAATCAACATTTTTTCTAGAAATTTGTTCCAATAATCCAAGTTAATTTCTAGTCAAAACTGGTCAAACTATCTCATGCCACTCATATAATTGAGCAATTATACACAAAACATATCAAAAGTAAATGTAGTGAAAATGTTACAGATCATAGAAAGGAAACCATGCAAACAAAGACAATATTTTTACCCTGGGAAACCTAATCTTAGGACAAAACCCAACAAATTTTCGTTAGGAGAAATTATTCTCCAACAAGATTTATAAATCAACATTTTTTCTAGAAATTTGTTCCAATAATCCAAGTTAATTTCTAGTCAAAACTGGTCAAACTCATACTATTCAAACTTGGTCAAATAATTTTTGAACTTTGTGGTAAAAGTGGTCAAACTCCTGCAACATGCACTATGGCCCCTGCGCCCCTATAGCCTATGGCCCTACGACGTGTAACTCGACCTCCTTCTACTCAACTCCTTAGTTCCTTCTTCCACATGGAAATAGTCCTCATTGCTCTTTGTTTGATTGTCTAAGAGACCTCTTAAAAAATGAAAAAGTACCTTACTTGGTTGGTGATGAAAATGAAATGTCATATAATTTATTTATACTTGTCAAATGGGATAAAATAGGCCAAGGGATACACACATTCACTTGATTGGTCCGACTTGATTTCCTAGGCCATATTGCACTCCAAAAGTAAAATTTTAATTTTAATTTTATTAGGCCAACTTGGTGACCTCTTTGGCATGGAGGAATACCTTCAAATGCTACAAAAAATAAACACTCCCTCTTAGATAGGGAGGTATTCTCCTTAGCTGAAATTTCTCCTTCCTTAAGAAATGATAATGAACTTGCTATGTTGACTTACACACGTTAATAGATCACTCTATCTTAGAGTATTTAATGTGAGTATCCTTGGCCATTTACCCTTGGTCAAATCAACATGTCCCAACCAAAGTCCTTCATGGCTTCTTGGGTAAATATATCAATCTCCACTGGCCAAATCAACATGACCCAACCAAGTCTGTTTGGCTTCTTATGAGAGGATATGCCCTTGTACCACTCACCCTTACCCAAATCCGCATGGCCCATCAAAAGTCCTTTATGGTTTCTCAAGCAATGAATTTCATCTATCTCCTTTGGTCAAATTTGCATGACCCAGCCAATTCCTTTTGGCTTCTTAGGAGAAGATCTGCTCAATCTTGTACTTTCCTTGGGCCATTCACCCTTAGTCAAATTAGCATGACTCAACCAAGTCCTTCTATCTTTTCAGGTGAATGTATCCATCTCCCTTGGTCAAATCAACATGACCCAACCAAGTCCTTCTGGTATCTCAGGAGATGTTTTGACCGATCCTACAAAGACATCAATAGTCCCTCTCAATGAGGGAGACATTCTACATCTCACCAAGCTTGTCTATGAAGTATTTACAATTTTTTCTAGATAAAGGCTTGGTGAGAATTTCCATAACCTTCTCATCGTTGGATATGTACTAGATCTAACTCGCTCCCTTATCCACCATGTATTAGATGAAGTGATATTTGATCTCAATGTGCTTTGACCTTGTCAAATAGCCCTACAAGTAGCTTTCAAATCCACATTGCTTCTTAACTTGCGACACTAGCTGCAATATAATCTACCTTTATTATAATGGGTTTGATAGAAGTTTGCATATTATACCTTGAGGTGTTCTTTCTATCCTTTGCAATCCTATCCATTCTAAATCAACATATCCCTACAACCTCACTTCACCATTTGAGACACATCTCAAACATTGTCCAATTGTACCACGCAGGTACTTCAACACATGCTTCGCTACAACCCAATCTACATGCCTCGGCTCAAACTTAAACTAGCTTAGGGTTCTCATTAGAAAGAAAACATCAAGAACCCAATAAAATTCACATACATCGTGGGATCCACCAAATATGACTCTGAAGTGGAATCACTTGACTTCTTTAGATTAGTCATCATAGGTGTAGTCATGGACTTGCAGTCCATTATACCTAGTCTCCTTAAAATATGGATAGTTTACTTTCTTTTTCCAAGGAAGATCTCATCAGGTCTTTTCCACACTTCTAATCCCAAGAAATAATGTATCAATCCAACATCCTCAATCAAATCTGAGGCCAACTCCCTCTCACATTGAAGTAGATCCATCTATGGTAATATAGGTTTCTCGCTTTGTCATGTAAGCAAGTCCTTCTACCAATATTTCTCACTCTATCATTGAAGCATACTATTCTGTTTGACATGATCCCCTAATAGAATGCATACAACTCATAAAGACCTCCCGTCTCTGAGCATCTTGTCTGACAATCTCAACCCATGACATCCTACTGGAGGGTTGCGCCTTCCATTATTCTTGAATGTTTTCTTGCTTAGAACTGGAATCTTTTCTAGTCATATGGAATGGTCCTAGATGTCCTAAAAATCTATACAATCATTCCTCTCAAACATTAATCTTGTTAATCAAGGTTGTCATTGATGTCAATATGGCATTGACTGCGATGTCAATATTTTTGAGATGCCTAGTTCTAGATGATGATGCCATGACTCTTGGTGGTTGGTTGACTAGGATAACATCAATGAAGATGTCAAGTCACAAATAAGTCAAAACACTAATGAAGGAAGCCCTAAGAAGTACTTGAATTAACTATGATGTGGCAAAGTGTCAATAATGTGCCTTGATTGACGATCTAGATCCTAAGTGCCAAAATACAACTTCGTGATGTGAAGGATTATACTTGATGAAGGATGGTGTCATACTATTGAATGCTCACACTTAATGATGGTACTTAATGAAGGTTGGAAGATTAGATGATGACATGGAAGATATCATTTGATGGTTGGAAGACTATCTTACTATCTTGGAACTTTCCTAATGATAAAGCTTCCTATGTAATATCACTACACTAGTACATGATGACACGATGACATATCAAGATGACATGGATGAAGCATATCATGATGACATTATGACCATAAATACTAATGTCTACTTGTTTTTATAAATCCAAAACATTATTAAAACAAACACAATCCTTGGCAATGAATATGTTTTGAAACAATATAAAAAATTCCTTATTAACAAATGGCTTTGTTTAATGGAAGACAAACATCGCATACATATGACCATTCATGGCAGACCTAATATATAATGTAGGGAACATGGTTCCCTATGACCATACATGGTAGACATAATGTATAATGCAACAACATAGTGTTAGACATCACTCACATGACAGACACGACATTTTCTATAGTTCTTATATGATTCATCTTTCACATGATAGACAAGGTCTTATATATCCATGTTTCACATGGCAGACAAGGTCCTATATTATCTGACAGATAGATGTAATGCATACATCACATGGCAGACAAATATTTTTTTTTATAATATCACATGGAAGGCAATTTTTTTTTTTTTTTAATTTTTTTTTTTTATAATATCCTAAAGATATGTCGGCTACTAAAAATATGACTGTCAGCCCTCCTTCATACATAACAATTTGACTCATAAAAAGGCATATATACATGTTTGTGCTCCTCGCTCTAAAACATATATCTTGGTCAATGAATATAGGAGAAGAAGTATAGAAGAAAACAAGAGGCCGAGGAGAAAAAATAATATTTCTTTTAGGCATAATAACTCATATTGTTTTAAAGAGGACGTTGAGATTATTGGTTGGGTTAATTTTCGATTGGCTCATCACTACAACTCGGACAAGTCATCTACGAAAGAATTACACAGATAGATATCTCGGACCTGTGTTATAGAAGACAATCACTCGGTTCTTACTTGGATAGCCACCTGTGGGAGCTCATTTAAGTCTCAGATCTGTGGTATAAAAAGTTTAGAAATGTGCTATGAAATTTGGATTTGCGGGTTAAGAATTTCAGACATGTGATTTACCTCTGGGCGTATATCTCTTGTAGAACTTGTGACTGATCAGATTTTTTTGTTGTTGAGACATCGTTTATCTCTTAAGCTTCACTTGAATCACTTCAAAAGATATTTTGAAACAATCTTTGAAGACACTTTGGAGAAAATATAAAGGATTTGTTGACCCTTTTGCAGACCTGTATGAGTTTATTTGGACTTGCATCTTCAGATCTGTACCTAGCATTTTGTAAACTTGGATAACTGTTTTGATAGAAGTATCTGTGCATTTTTAGAAGCAAATTGGTAACACAATTAAGGATACATTGGAGCAGATTAAAGGAGAATAGAAGACCAAGTTGAAGTACAGTTCCGGAATTGCTTTGAAGACACACCTGGGAGATTTTTTGAACATTCCCAAAGTCATTAGTTGCAGATCTTAGTTGGGAACTTGTAGCAGTGTTTGAACATATTTTTGAAGACCCAAATGTAGGAGGAATAACATACCTAATACAAAATAAAAAACAGAAAGAATTCCTTGGAGTAATAATACTAAAGTTTGTTGAAACATTTCCTTTAGAGAAGCTCTTGAACCCTTGAAGGTGTAGTGAAGAAGCTTTGAAGGTTGGACGTGCTTGAACAATGAAGACTTGGGTTGACTTGAAGAACATTTGAAGACATCATTGTTGAGAAAATTCTAAAAAACACTTGAAGCATAACTTAAGGCCTGATTGGAGGTTGATCTTGTATTGAAGCATAATTGAAGGACTCTTAACTTGTGTTGGTGAAATAACCTGTTGAAGAACATTATAAGAGTGGTGTGCAAATATATTGGAGAAACATTTAAGGAACATTTGAACACATTGGAAAGTTCTTGGGGCAACCTATTGATGACACCTTGAGGGATTATTGAAGACATCTCGTTGAGAAGATTTTTCTGATCTTGAAGACATTGTTGGAGTCCATGATGCATTGTTGAAGCCATCATGAGGTGAATTGGAGAAATTTTTTGGGTACGATGAAGAGTAGTGATGACACCTTCTAAGAAGACAAGGTTTTCATCGATTACATGACGCAGTGAAGGGATAGTTGAAGATTGACATGGTCCGTTGAAAAAGACATTAGGAGTCGCGGAGTAGAACCAAATACATCTTGACGAAGTAAAGTGAGGGTTAGAGCTTCGAAAATACAAGGTTGGTTCCTTGGAAAATAGGGTTGGATCTCTAGAGGATTGGAGTCCTGAAGAAACCAGGTCGAAGCCTGAACCAGATATAGGGTTGGAGCCCTTGGGGTTGGTGCCTCAAAATTGACAAGGTTGGAGCTTTGGAAGTCCAAGTTGGTGCTTGGCAAATACAGGTTGGAGCCTGGGAGATTGAAGATCGATGTCTTCATCTAGGGTTGGAGCCCTACATATATTGTACTTGATTTATTGAAGAAATTAATAAAATCATTTATTCTTATTCTTCATTTTGTGTTCTAAATATAAATGATCTAACTGGTAAAAGTAACAATTGAAAAGAAATACATATTCACCCCCCCTCTCAATATTTCCAACAATTGGTATCAGAGCCAGTACCTTCACTCAAAGCCTAACAGCTCGAAGGTTGATCATTAGAACATAGATGACGAAGCCAAAGAAGAAAGTCTCCAATCCTTCTAAAGATGTATCTCCCTCAACCATCGAAATTGAAGTCAATCAATTTGTGAAAGCTCCATTGTTCATGGAAACTTTGATATATGGGAGGCAAGAATGAGGAATTTCTTAAAGACTCAAGGCATTAAAGCTTGGAAATCGGTGATCGCGTATAACATGATGGATGGAGAATCAAAGGAACGTAATACAAGAGCAATGAAAGCAATCTTGAATGGGTACCTGTTTCTATGAAGGAAAATTTCGAAAAATGTTCGTCAACAAAAGGCATATGGGATAAACTTCATGATCTTCACTAAAAAGGAGTGTTGACAATGATCTCCAGTCAAGAAAATGATGGAAAACAAGAAGGAAATCCAGAGCCCAAGAAAGTTGAAGATAAGAGTGATGACATCAAGGCTAGATAAGACCTATAAGACAAAGAGAATGAAGAAGATTTTGAAGAAGATCTCCTCACTAAAATTATGGCTGCCATGGAAGAGAGTAAAAATTTGAAAAAGGAAAATGAGGAACTTAAGAAGAAAGCGCAAGTTGGTGACAAGGACAAGACAAGGAAGGAAGTTGACCTTGTCAAGCTTCAAGTACAAGAAAGAGATGAGGAGCTCGCCAAGATTAAGGAAGAATTTCATCAAAACAAGAGAAAGCATCATGAATAAATAATATCCATGAAAAATCAATTGGATAAGCCAAAGAAACGGGAAGATACCTTTTCAAGCCACCTTGGACAAAGGCACAAGAGCTTGAAAAAACTTGAAGCAGAGATTGGCCAATACAAGGAAGAGGTCTCCTCCCTTAGATCTCAACTAGAATAAGTAAGGAAACAATCACAAGGAGCTGAGAAGGTGATGGAAGCTTTGAAATTCATAGAAGGACAAGTTGATGAAGCAAAAAAAGAGAGAAACACCATGTTATGATAACTAGAAGAAAATGATGATGAAATCACCAAGTTAAAATCATAAATCACTTCTCTTAAGGCCTAATCATGTTAAGCAACCAAGATGAAGGAAGAAATGGAGATCATTCTATCAAGGAAGGATGAAGAATACAAGAAAATGAAGGAAGAAATTGTCTTTCTTAAAAAGGAAGTTGACTTGTTGAATAAGAACTTGAAAAGTTCTCAAACCCTAAATGACATCCTAAGTCATCAAAGGTCTCAAGCAATAATGATGCAAACCCTAATGCTTCAAACAACAAGGATGTGAGGAAGCCTGGAAGAAATGTTGATGCTCCTAGTTCTAGAAAAGGCAAGGAGAAGGGTCAAAACAACTATGGAAGAAATCCTCCTCCAAGAAGAAATGCATATGGTGTCAATGATGCAAGAACCAATGATTATCATCAAAGGATCCCATGGAAAAAATAATTCACAAGTACATCAAGGAAACCTTCTTCTCCCAGGTACCAAAGTATATTTCTTGGTTATTTCTATTCTTGTACAAACTTTGGGCACAACAATGTAAACTTTGAAACGGGAACTCATACTGTTACCCGTTTTGCAGAGATAGCAAAAAAGTGATTCGATTTTTAAAAGTGGTGATGTAGAACACACTTGTATTTTTTAGAGCATAGTTTTTGGCACTGTAAATTTTTTTATGTACATTGCGTTTTAGAATGGTAGTGTTTTTGACACTAATTTAAAAAAGTGATAATTCTACATCAGGCCCTTTTTTTAAAAAGCTCTCTTATTTTTTTATTTTTATTTTCTAATGTATGAAATGTAAATAATTAT